>JBBYHK010000005.1:5433593-5477380 GCA_038382065.1 Adansonia grandidieri
TTTTTTTATTAATATTTATATATTTTATAATTAAAATCAAATAAAATATATTTTATTTTAATTTAAAATAACTATTCTGAGTTGGATTGGGCTAGTTTGAAACCAAAACATGAGAACCCAAGCTCAGGCCTAATTGGACCAAATGGATAGCTCGACCATTGAGCAGGTCTATATGTGATAAAATAATAATTTATCAAAAAATAAATTATATCATGAGCTTTGAAAGCATTATCAACAAAATTGGTCATCAATTTATCATTTTTTTAATTTAATTAGTTAAACTCATTAAATATTGAGAGTTTATGTATGTTAGTAATAAAATTTTAAATACTTATTATTATTATTATTATTCTTATTATTCTTATTTCAAGTAATGATAATTAGAATCTGATAATAATATAATAAAGTAATAAGATAAATTAAAAAATATTAAAGCCATAATAGAAACACCATATCAAAAATGAAAAAATCACATGTTAAACTAGTAACTAGACCTGCCCATAAGCAAGACGACCTGTCCATAGGCCAGACAACCTGCCTAACACAATAAGCCTGACACGATCAAGCCCAGGTTTTAGATTTTAAGTTTCAAGTATGCTTGACCTAAAACAGTATTTTTTTAAATAAAATAATATATTTTATTTAAATTTAATTATAAAATATGTAAATATTAATATAAAAATAATTTTTTAATATTATGAACAATGATTTGTATTTAAACGGGTCAGCCAGGACAAATTCGACCCTGAGCTTAGAATTCAAAAATTTTTCGGGGCATGGATAGGCCTATAGAACCGAACTAAGATTTTTTCGGGTCAAATTCGTGCCTAAGCTTAGAATTCAAAATTACATAAAAGTGATTACATTAATATAAAATAAAAAAATAATGTAAAATATACTCAAACCCGAACCCGACTTGAACCTGAACCCGAACCTGAATTGGCCCAAATCCGAATTAGCCCAAACTAGGAATAGACCCGAACCCGAATTGGCCTGAATTTGAAAAAACTTGAACTAGAAAGGATCCGTCCCGAACCCGCACAATTGCCACATCTAATTACTACATCCGTTCATGGATCATATTAGATTAGATTTGGATTAATCTCATGTCAACTATGGGGGTGGTAAGGAAGTATTAATACTGGTAGTGTAATTTAAACTTGCTCATTTGCCACCAGTCTATTCGGTTCGATAGGTTTAATTTGATCTAGGTCTAATTCAAATTAGATCGAGTTTGGATAAGAGTTTTTATAATTCAAAATGGCTTAGTTCAATTCGAATTACTGTTTAAATAATACAAAAATATTTTTATTTGAATCAACAATAAATATTAATATAAAAATATTTTTTTGATATTATTGTAAACAATTACATGGGTTTTCAAATTGGTTCGAACTGAGTAAGAAAAAAAATTTCTTGAGCCACAGCCCAACCCCGAACATCTCTGGTGCCCATATGTCTATGACATAGGCAATAGCAAGCTTCAATTTCCATTCGAAGATTTTGTGCACAAATGAATTTAAAGCTTTAACAAAATTTGTGGGGGGGGTGATAAACAAGTTTGTGTTGAGTTTGGGTTAGAAAAACACAAACCAATTAGTTAGCTAATCGGTTGACATCTCAATCTAATGGTTGGATTATACAAAACAGCCACCATTTTCCTTTCTCTTGATTTGTTTATGGACTACAAGAGAGCATAATTTCAAATAATCAAACCAATCAATCAAAACTGACCTCGTTTGTCTTGTTCAAGTTGAGTTAGTCAGTTTTGGTTACCCGATTTAGGAGCATTCAGTTCAAGTAGGTTCAATCATTCAGTTTGCAGTTTTAATTTTTTGGATTGACCTGATTGGTTAAACCAACCTAAAATAATATTATTAAAACCAACAACCTATAACCCAAATGCCCAAGCCCATCGACAAAATCCATAATCCAATAAGCCCATAACCCAAATACCCAAGCCTAACAACATAATCCATAATCCAATAAGCCCATCAACATAATCCAAATGGCCAAATTTGAAACAAAAAGTCTTTTGCTTCTCTTAATCGATTACCAATCAATCAAATTTAAAAATGTGAAACCCTAAAAGCTAAAACACAAATTATAGAAAGTTGCACTTCCCATCCTTTTAATCCCTTTCTGGTTTAGATCCCACCCTATAACAAAAGTCATAAAGTTACATGCCTAATTCATTAAGTCAAAAGTTAAAGGGGAAGAAGAAGAATAGGAAGAAATAGAATTAAAAAAAAAAGTATTCAAAGAGAAATAAAACTAAAGAATAAGAAAAAATTCTTGATTTTTCTATTCATGCTAAATGTAATAACAATAATAGCATTATATATCCCCAAACATTACAGTTCTCCCACATAGCAAACAAAAAGGAAATATAAAGGAAATTAACAAATATGCCAATATTAGTCTCTAGCAAATAGTTAAAACATTTCGTTTCATGGACACCTTTAAAACGCATCAGTTCATTTAGCCATTCTCAAATATGACCATAACATACCATTATTGAAACATCCTTCTCCTCAAGGATTGAAAGCATGAAGCCTTTTATCCTTTTGAAAGGAATAGATCCCCTAGATCAAGACTTGCTTATCTGTTACATATATTTTCTTCATCACAGCTATAATAGGTTAGCTCATCTAAACAATTCTCCATATCTGATATTGCCAAAGATAAAGTGCAAATGCTTCCAAATTTATCAAACTTAGCTTTCACACTTGCTGCCAATGAATTAAAAAAAATGTCAATAAAGAGTTAATGATTTCAAAAAAATAATTTTCAAATAGCCAATGTTAGAATTTGTACATTCATAATTTTTAGCACCTAAAGAAAAAACAAGATCAAGCTTTGATAAGTGCAAAACGCATTCTTGTATCCCATGAAAGTCTTAAGCATTATATGGGTTAAACGCAATTGGAGAGGGCAGTTAAGAACTAAGCTCATCTAGCTATTTATTGTAATTTCTGGGCAGTTTCACTGAGTTTCCCATGAATGAAAAAACCAAGATTATCTCTTTATAGTTTCCAATCATCATTAATCGAAGGCATTGTTAAGCATGAGTAATTAGAGGTTTCTGCGAAGGACCATATCTTAATGGTGAAGCGAATTTTGCTTTGCAATTTACTTAACACCCATAAACTTTGTAGCTTAAAGCATGGGAAGGTTATAGATGCACTGATGTTATTATTTCTTCAACTGCTTCTAAAAGTGTCCCATGCTTTGCCTTATCTTAAAAAATGAAGGTCACTTGTCAAGAGTCATTTCTAACATGTTTACATCAATTCTAAGAGGTCATCAAGTCTTTATGACTTATGCAATTTTGATGCAAATATTTTATTCCTTTCTAGACACTTATAGCAAACTTCAGCAACTAAAAGAGCTCCAAGGCATTATGATTCAGATGCAAATAGTCATACAAGCTTTCCCCACACATGTATTCTTTTAGTATGCATAAATGCGGAGAATTTGTCATGCACCAATAAAACAAACAACATTTTTGTGTCGTACCTTTTGAAGGATTATCACCTCTTGAGAAAAATCATCTTCAAAAGCGTACTTCAAATGCTCAGACCTAAGAATTTTGACAACAACAACAACTTGCCCAAAATAGATTCCATGTTCTTCAAATGTTGGCATCATTGTATTGCCAATTGATCCTCCATGAACAACACTAATTTCACTACTTTCACTAACCTATTTGCTGATATTACTTGTGTCAACACTTGAATTATTAAGAACATAGGCTGCTACTACTCCACTTTCACAAAATACCCCAAGAAGCAATTGTTCTGAATCGCTAACATTATAGCTAATTTGATGAGCTTCTTCCTATGATAGTTCCAAAACACATCTCGTACTAGGCTGTTATCAGATTACCACATAAATACACGTATCACAACAAGTAATATAGTAATAAAGTAGAGTGCCGATCCCACAAAGAATTGTACTAAATTTGCTAACAACTAAAATTAAAATAATTTAACCTTATCCATTAAACTAAATAGGGTTTATTTAATCAATGAGAAAAGCCTAGGATTATAATTTCCCTCAACAGTTCATTTGAATCTGTTTTACCCTTTTAACTTGATTAATGAGAATGAATTGTTAACCTAGAGTTCTAATTTAATTATAGGTATCTCCAAATGGTGTTATAAAAATATCTTTCTTAACAAATATACTATATTCCTATGTAAATTAAATTAAAGAGAAACTTATTATGCTTAGACTCTAATTTGGTTACATATGACATGTTCGTATATTCCTATCTAACATGTAAATCAATAGACTGTAATAAATAAATATGAAACATATCTCATTCAATCTAGGTCTAAACACAAATTCCCTTTTCGTAGTTTATTAGTGTTACAAAATTAATCTAATCAGTGGCCAATCAATTAGAATTATTAAAAATAAGATTGAATAAATGACTCAAATATCATTAAATCAAGAAAAGAGGTTTAACTAATTTAACTATATGTTGAATTCCACTGCAACCATAGAAAAATAATTTAGAGCGCAAAAATCTAGTGCTTCACCATTATAAACATTACAATCAAGATAAAAAGATTAAGTGAAAGAGAAAACCTAGAGTTGTTAGGTCTCAGTCTTTAAGATTCTCTTATCCTTCTCCAATTGTAAAGTCTTAATGGTTGCTCTCCTCTTCATAAAATTAGAGAAAAATAATAGCTTTAAAATATCTCTAGCCTTCCCTCAATTCTAATCCTAAAAAGGCCTTTGCATAACCAAAATCCTAGAGAGGAGGAATTTGGTAGCCAAGTAACTTGAACAATTTATTTTTAGAAGTTGCTAAACTAAATCCACTTCACTTCTTGATAAAGTTATCACACCTTAAAAACTCTTTTGGGCTTTGGGCCTACAAAAATACTAAATAATAAATATGAAAAATAAAAGAATCTAATTGCTAAGTTGAATCAAGCTTATACTTTCCCAAGAATCAAGATAAATTAATAACTAAGTTCTCATCATAGGATAAAGATTTCATAATAACAAGCGCAAACATATCTGTTTAGACAACCTAAACACTTAAACAAAATAGACTTCTAAAAGAAAAAAAAATCATGCCAAAACATATTAACATAGACTATTTTGATACTAGCAAAATAAAGATCTTAAAAAAAAATATCACCCCAAGCATAAAACAATCATTGTCCCCAATGTTTATAAATAAAATAAAATGAACAAGAAAACTTCCTTTTTTGATGAAGTAATCTTGAAACAAGCTCTACTTGTCCACATTGACCTAATGATATATGGCCAAAGTTGATGGAAGGCTATAAAAGAAAACAAAACAAATAAACTTATTAGAAATAAACCTAAAAATTAAAATGTAAAATAATAATATATATCATTTCGTAAAAATTGAAATAAATAAAATAATAAATAGCTAAAAATCTTGGTTGGTGCCACATCGTCGATGGCTAACATCACGGTGCCAACAACTGGGTGAAATAGGGGACTTGAGTCCTTGGGCGCTACAACACTAAGGTTGAGGCTAAGGCTACAGTGCCTTGGCTCCAAATAATGCCTGTGGCACTGAAGCTTAAAGATCCTTGATTTTTTTATCACTTGGCATCGCAACACTAAGCCTTAGACAGTGCTAAGTCCTGAACTATTTTCTTTTCTTATGGAGCCTTGGCGTTGCAATGCTAGAACTTCTTTTTTTTTTTAAGAACCTGCTATAGAATTGAAAGTAAAAAATTTATAATGAAAACTAAAAATAATCATAATCAATTGCAAAATAAAAAAGAGTAAGAACATGAAAACTTGGGTTGCCTTGCAAAAAGTGCTTGATTTATAGTCTTCAGCTTGACTATATTCAATATTATTTAGGTTTGCTAAACTGATCGATGACCGCTTGTGACCAAATTTGCATCCCCAAAATTGCATGAGTTGCCATCCCTTTACTTTGAGTTTTTTCTTTGCACTTTCATTAGCTAACTTAATAAGCTCAAAGTTGTGTTTTACGTTTTTCTTGTCTAGCCCTTTTTCTCAAAAACCTTAATTCATTTGTCACAATCTTGGGTGCATTTTTCACATTCTTGGGTGCATTTTTCACAATATTAATTGCCAAACAATCTTTATAATTATTAGGATAATCAATAGCTTTAAAAACTTAAAGGTTACTTCTTGATCTTGAGCTTTTATAGTAAGTTTGCTTTTGTTGCACATTAATAAGAGTTCTACTAATAGCTAATAATGGTCTACTAAAAGTGATGAAATTTCTCTATCTTCTTCCATGTCAAGTACAATGAAGTCAATGGGAAAGATTAATTTATCAACCTTCATAAGCACATCTTCCACAATACCTTTAGCATAACCGTGGTGGGTTTTACCTCCCAAGAAAGAGGCATCAAATTAATGCTAGCTCCCAAATCAAATAAAGCTTTACCAAAGAATGTGTTATCTATAGTACATGGAATGGTGAAGTTTCCTAAATCTTTGAGCTTTGGTGGAAATTTCTTTTGAAGGATGGCATTGCACTCTTTAATAAGTGCAACTGTCTTAAACTTACCCAATTTCCTTTTCTTTGATAAGATTTCTTTCATAAACTTGACATATTTTAGCATTTGTTCTAAAGCTTCAGTAAAAGGCATATTAATATGGAGCTTTTTAAATACCTCAATAAACTTCTGGAATTGATTATTAAGCTTTTGTTTTTGTAGGCGCTAAAAATAATGTGGTGGTTAATAGCACTGAGGCTGCTTTTCTTAAACTCTCTCTTTTTCTTTCTTACCCACATCTTCTTCATTTATTGGTTTGGTCGATTCATCTTGCTTCTTGCCATATCTTTTAACCTTTTTTCCTCTTTTAAGTGTGATTGCATTACATTGCTCTTTCTCATCCCTTCTGGGAGTAAGCTCGATATCACTTGGAAGAATACCCATAGGATGGCTATTTATGGCATTTGGAATCTATCCAACTTCTATCTCAAGGTTCCTTAAAGTTATTCCTTGACTATGAATAGAAGCTTCAGTTTTCCAGAAGTCTGCTACTTGATCACACTATAAAGCATTAGTTTTTGCCATATATTGAATCAACGTCTCTTCTTATATTGACTTCTTTTCCTAGACAAGATTTTGAGCTTGTTAAGGAAATTTAGAAAGGAATACTTGCTTCCTTGTAGAGGAAGACCCTTGAATATTGCCCCAAGGAAAGTTTGGCTGATTATGCCAACTTGATTATAGTTATTGGAATAAGGGTCATTTTATTGCTTGCTATAATTTGAAACATAATTAATTGATCTAGCATAACTTGGGCAGTGATAACTAAAATGCTTATCCTCATGTAATTCATAAACAAAAAAAAAAAAAAACTCTTAGCTAACGTGTACTCATAGCATTAAATTTTTTTGAGAATGCTGCTAGTTGTGCATTTAAAGTGATGGCATCAGTGTCATGAATACATGCAACTTTCCTTGACAAACTTCTTTTAGTGGACCATTAATAATTATTAAAAGCCATCTCTTCAAGTAACTCATAAGCCTTATCAGGTGACTTCCCTACAAATATTCCACATACAGTAGCATCAATAATAGTTCTCATCTAACCTATCATTCCATTACAAAAAGTTTGTACTTGAAGTCATTAAGGAAGATCATGATAAGAACATCTCCAAAATAAATCTTTAAATCTTTCCCAAGCTTCATAAAGTGACTCTAAATCATATTGTATAAAAGAAGTGATGCCATTCCTCATCTTTGTTGTCTTGGTTGAAGGAAAATATTTGGCAAGAGACTTTTGAGCCAAATTATCCTAAGTTATAATAGAGCTTATCGAAAATGAATTTAACTGTCATTGCCCTATCCCATAGCGAGAAAAAGAAGAATCTCAATCTGATGGCATCATCTGAAACCTTATTGTGCTTAAAAGTATCACAAATCTCCAAGAGATTCACAATATGAGCACTAGGATTGTCAGTAAGGAAACCATTAAGTTGAACTAAAGTCTAAATCATCTAAATAATGGTCAGCTTTATCTAAAAGTTATTAGCTTGGATGGTAGGTCTCCCAATACTAGAATGAATGCCTTGTACACGAGGACCACTAAACTCCCGTAAAAGCTTTGTATCTTCTTCAGCCATTGTATTATTATGAGTCAAAGCTTGTAAATTTTCCTTTTAAAGTCAATGAAAATTTCTTTCAAATTCTAGATCAAAAGGGACAAGTTCCAAGCTTCCCACTTTTTGCATACAATAGCCAAAGGTACCTAAAAAAATAAAAAGAGAGTTTGAATTAAGGTTAAAATTGCTTGGTATTAATATTAGCAAAAATTAGCAAAATAATTCCCCAATAATGGCACCAAAAACTTGTTATTGAAATACCATGCAAGTGCAAATATTGCAACAATTTATATAGTGATAAAGTAGAATATCAATCTCATAATGAATTGTACTAAATTTGCTAATTACTATAATTAAAACTAAGGGTGAGCAAATTTTTGGATAACTAAAAAATCAATCAAAACTGACCTTGTTCATTTTTTCAATTCTATTTTTTATTACAATTTTTATTTGATTTTAAATCGATTAAGTCGATTTAATCGGTTGGTTTATAGTTCTATTTTTCTTTACCAAACCAACCAATTAAACTGACTTAAATTAAAAAATATATTTATTAATATTAAAACCAACCCACTAATTATTATTAAGCCTAAACCCAACCGATCACTAAGTAAACAACCCAAACAAGCCTAAACCCAGCCTACATCCTATTGCCTACTCAAAGCCCACCCATCAAGCTTATTTTCCAAGATTTGTCGATCATTATAGTAAAAACCTAGTAAGCAACAATTAACAATTTTAGATCATCTCCATTATTCTTAAGTCAACTTTATCTCAGCATCTAATACTTTGAAATTGGCAAAAACAATGGAAATGTAAAACCATCTGATATTTCAACTAAACACAACCCAGTGTTGTTCTCCAATTTTTATTCCAATCAGACAAACCTTAAGAAAATAGGCAAAATGGATTGTAAAAAATCAAGAAGGATGGAACACTAGCTTGTGTCATTGAGTTGGATCCATAATGGCTTGCATCTAGCTTGTCTGTTCCAAGCTTGGAGTTGAACAATGGGACTTAAATGAAAGCTTGGTCCTTATGATTAAGGGTGAGCTGGATGCATAAGAAAGGAAACCTTGGCCTCGATTAAAATGGGCAAAATTACACATAGGTAAAGAAAGACTTTGAAGTCTTTTTTTTTTTGGATAATTAAAAGAAAGACTCTAAAATTAATTTGTCTTTTATGGAATTTTCTTTGATCCATAATTATCAACTCCTTCCTATTCCATAACAAATATAGTTAGGGCTGAACAAACGAACCAAACTGAACTGACCAAGATCAATTTGGTTTGATTGGTTTAATAGTTAACAACAATCGATTTTAGTCAATTCTAATATCTTACTAGGTTTAATCGATTTTGTATATATATAGACCGAACCAACTAAAACAACCAATTGCTCACCCTTACTTAAAACGATTTAACCCTATCCAAACAACCAATTAAGATATTGTAAAATAAAATTAAAATTAAACTAAAACTAACTGAATAATGAAGCAAAGAAAATAAATAAAGTTTACTTAATCAATAAAAAAAACCTAAGATTACAACCTCTTTAACACTTTATTTGAATTTATTTTACCCTCTTAACTTAATTAATGATGATGTGTTATTAAACTGGAGTTCTAATTTATTTATAAATATCTTCTGATGATCTTAAAAAATAACTTTCTTAACCAATTTACTATATTCTCATGTAAATTGAATTAAAAAGAAACCCCATTATGCTTAGACTCTAATTTGGTTATATATGACATGCTCATATATTCCTGCCTAAGATGCAGATCAATTCGTCCTAATAAATAAACATGAAACATATGTTATTCAATTTAGATCTAAACAGAAAATTTCATTTTCCTAATTCATTAAGGTTATTAAATCAATCAAATTGGTAGCTAATCAATTGGAAGCATTAAAAATAAGATTAAACAAACAACTCAAATATCATTAAATCAAGAAATTAGGTTCAACTAATCCAAACTACATGTTGAGTTTCATGGCAACTCTAACAAAATAAATTTAGTTCATATTAATTAAATAAAACATAAAACCCTGAAGTTTCACCATCATAAGCATTATAATAAAGATAAAAAGATTAAGGAAAAGAGAAAAATAAAAGTTGTTAAGTCTCGATCTTCAAGCTTCTCCAATCCTTCTCTAGTTGCAAAGTTTCAATGGTTGCTCTTTTCTATAGAAAACTAGAGAAAAAATAATTGCTATAAAATATCTCTAACATCCCTTTAATTCTAACTAAAAAGTCTTATAGAAAGTCTTATAGATAACCAAACCCTTGAGAGGAGAAACTTGGCAGGCAAGTAACTTCAACAATTTATTTTTAGAAGTTGCCAAATTTGATCCACTTTGTTTTTTAATTAAGTTATTACACCTTGAAAACTCCTTCAGGCTTTGGACCTGCAAAAATACAAAAAATACTACATAACTATATGTTTAATTATAAAGTAGATAAATAAAACTAAATTAAAAACGACTAAAAATTAATAAAATCTAAATAAAAACACACGACTTAGTTAACTTTAAGGCATATAATGAGACCAAATAACTTTATTTTATAGAGTTATCATAGGCGTAAATGGAATCTCCATAATAACAACCCCTTTTAATTTTTTATTCATTTTTACATGTGCATTTTTAAGATTGATTTCCAAGGGTCTAAAACTTCTACAACAATGGCAATGTCTTCACCAATAAGACCTAATAAAAATTGCAGCATATCAACAAAAGTATGGTCTAGCTGTTTGGCTTCCTTTTTGCCAAACATAATTATTTTAATTACTTTTTTTGTGAAGTGCTTAAACTTAACTATAGGTAGATAGTTGTTGCACCTTCCCTATTGGAAAGAGATTGAAATTGAAACATTAAGAACAAAAATATTGGCCAAATCAGATAATATTATCTAAAGAAATTGAACCTAGCAAACCAAAAATCTTATCCTCAATGTAGGTCTGAGTCAAAACTTTATCCATCACTCATTCTAAGCAATCTTTCTACTTTAAAGCCATAATCTCTACCATAGGATCCTCATCCTCATCAGGTGCAACCCAATCCCTTATCTTTATTAGATGCTCAACCTAACTCAGTGCCCACTTGTAAGTTGGCATAATAGAAGCACCATTTTGGAGCTCTTTCTTTAAAATCGGGCATGATCGCATTAACTTTAGCTTCTTTAAAGTCTCATCCACTTCGATGTTTTGCTTTAGCTTCATCATTCTTTCTTTAAGGACCTTACCAAAAAGTTGAGGATTCTTGAATGTGTACGGTTGAGCATGTTGTCCGTATTTAAATTGGGCATGATGCTTTTATGTTGTCTTGTCACCTCTCAATCCATTGTGGAGGTTGGATTATGGTTCAAGGATTTTTCTTTTACCCATTGAGAACCATCATTTACAAGACAAAAGCTTTAAAAATTTTTGAAACTCCATCTTTATTTCAGATATGAAGCTTTCATATTTATCGTTAATTTTTTGTCAAGCTATCGAATCTTCAATCAAGCCTCAATAATATCTTATTGTATTTAGCTTAAATCATTTTGAAAAGAAATGGTGATCCTATTTGCCATTGGTGTGAAATTAAAAGCTCTGATACCAGTTATTACATGTGTAAATCAACTAGTCAAGAATTAAAAAGGAAAAAAAGAATTTAAAAAATAGTATTAAAGGAGAAGAAGATTCAAAAAATAAGAAAGAATTCTTGATTTTTCTATTCATGCTAACAATTATAATAATGATTGCATTATATCTCTTAATATTATGGTTTTCCTATATAACAAACAAAAATAAAAAATAAAGGAAAGTAACAAATATACCACTATGAATCTTAAGCAAATAATTAAAACGCATTGTTTTACGAACACCCTTAAAATCTGTCACTTCATTTAGCCATTCTCAATAACATGCACTTACAAACAGCACAAACCCTTGATTCTCCATTTCATTTCTCAATCTCCTTTCAGTCTCAGTTTCTCTGATTAGGTTTAGCATTTCTTTATCCTTGTTTCTTTGCAACAAAGGCTAGATCTCCTTGCTAGTTGTAAGTCACCAAATCATTATAAGTTTTTCAATTATCTATCTCTTTGCTAGTTGCGATTCCACCAGTTTTTTGCTTCATTATGGTTATTGGGATTTAGGAATTAGATTTTATGTATTTTCAACCCTTTTATTTTTGCTACATATTATTTTAAGTATGAATGCGAAAATTAAACTTTAAATAGGCATAACGGAATCAACTAATAGAACCAAATCGATTAAGGTTGGTTTGGTTATATCATTTTCTAGTCTATTGATTAGTCAATTTCAGTCAGTTACTGATAAACTTTGGTTACTTCAATTTTTGATATTTTAAAACTGAACTGACCAAACCAACTGAATACTCACTTCTATTATAAAATGAACCAGTTGAATGTTCATTCCTATTATATAATGCCACCGTGACCATAACTTTCTAGTTTCGTTACTAAGTTCATGAGCTTTGATCTTGTTTCTCAATTGCTTTCAGCTATTTCTTATAGCATTATATCACCGTAATTCTAGAAGGTTTTATTCTAATGAAATATTCTTGTTGTTGTTAATATATATACATAAGAAGGATCCACTTACGCTAGTGTAGAGCTAAATTGGTCTTACACAACTTGCATAACTTTTTATACAACTAACATTTAAAAAAAAATATTATTGAATTTAGTAATATAATCGTACTTATCATGCACATAAAGCTTTAAAATAATCTAACATCTTAATCATGCTAATCGAGAATATTAGTACTTTTAATATATTTTTAATGGTTTAAAGTTTTTTTACATCGAACAAATAGATAGACATTTTTTATTGACTCAAAACTCGACATACATGATCTATGTGAATAAAAGATGAAATACAATGATTGAATTTAAAAAATATGAATCATGTATATATATATATATATATATAACTGAAAAATATGACTGAAAGGTGAATAGTTATAAGTTATGTTAATCATACTTGTTCATATTTAATACTTACTAGCAAAAGGGCCTGCACTAGACTGTGGGCATCAATAAAGTTTTGAATAAAACTCGTCAAAAGTAAAAGTGTTGGGGTACTTTTCCAAGCCTGAGAGTAGGCCTCCTAGCCAAATTTCCCTTTAGGCTCTAATGTTGTTTGACAAAATATTAGATTATGCCAACAAAAATTACTTTGCCATTTAAAGACCCAAACAAAACAAGCATTGCACATGGCCAAATTATATCGCCATATCCAGACACTGCATACAAACAGATTGAGCAAGAAATAGACCATTTATAAAAATGAGAAAGTAATAGAGCATTTGTGATTTGTCTCTATTATTCTATTGTGGACCTTTTAGGCATAGAAAGAATAGATTTGCAAAAGAAAAAGGAAAAAGGCATTGCAAAAAGATTGCTTTGCATTTATTGTCTGATTTTTTGTACAATCGAAAAGCATTTTGTTTGAGTGTTTAGGCATTAGGCTAGCTAAATGCTATCACCGATTCAAAGATTGGTCTCTGTTTAGATCATTGTTTAGGTTTTCTATTTGGACTGCTTGTTCGAAGAGTGTTTAGTTTTTTTATTTTGATTTAATTCAAATTTAAATTGAATTTATTTATCTCATAAATTTGCATTCAATAGATAATAGATATGAACGTCTATTTTTTTAGGTAATGATGAATTCAAGGATCATTTGAATGGTTGAATGAAACTATATATTTATTTATTTCAATCATAGTCCCTTATAAAAAAAATTAAAATAACATATTTTAATCATACATTGAGGCCACCACCAGCAATATCCCCATCTTCCCTAATTTGGCCTTCCTCATTACCCATTTCCCTGACCTCACTGTCACCAAGGATAGAATCAACCCTCTTCATGATAAAGGTAACCCTTTATACGGGCCATTTTATGGTGTTGTCCCATGTGGTGTTGAGAACTCATAAGTTAGGTGACAAATGATGAGGATGCAGTTTGATGGATTCTTTCATCAGACTAGTCCTCACAATGATTGCAAATGGCAACTTGAACAATGGAGACAAATTTGTCTTTGAGCTAATTAAGTAAAGCCACCTGTCCGCATTATAACTAAAAGTATAGCATTATGTGTTGGTTATGTAATTGGTAAAGGGATATCATTGTGTATTGCAGAAGCCTTGTATTCTATAAAGTGTTGATATTAATTAAAAAGGCTTTTGTTTGGTTAAGTTTTGTTTGCTTGTATACACATACGTATTTTATGCATCTCTAGTTGTGATTTTTATTATACTTTTTATCAATTGTGGGTGCATAGTTTCTCGCCATTATGGCGGATGCGTATCTCTTAGGTCTATTTATTTATGCCGATGGTTATCGTCATGCAGTGTTCCCTAATGGATCTTGGCATGTAAATGGCGAAGTGATTTCTTTATGTCTTTTATATGCGATCTTTGACATCATGCTCGCATATGGCAAAGTGATTTCATAAACTTATTCACGTGTCTTGTCTAGATATGGCGAGGTGATCTTATCACATGCTTTGTGTGTCTTGCTTGGATATGACAAGGTGATTTTATCATGTTTTTCGTCCGTATTATCCAGGTAGGTGAAATGACTTCCCTCGTACACATGTAACTTAGGGGTCCTTATGGTTTTTAGCGTGTGAGTGGCGAAATGATTTTTTTTCTCTTTTACATGCGATCTTTGATGTCATACTTATGTATGGCAAAGTGATTTCATAACCTTATTCAAATGTTTTGTCTGGATATGGCGAGATAATTTTATCACGTGATTCACGTATCTTCTCTGCATATCATGAGGTAATTTTATCATGTTCTTTTGCATCTTATTTGGATATGGTGAAGTGACTTCCCTTGTACACATGTAGTTTAGGGGTCCTAATGGTTTATAGCATGTAAGTGGCAAAGTGATTTCTTTATGCCTTTTAGATGAGACATCTAATGTCATACTTGCATCGCATGTATTGTCTAGATATGGCGAGATTGTCCAATCATGTGTTTCATGCATCTTATCTGGACATGGCAAAGTGACTTCTCATGTAGCTTAGGGGTCCTGATGGTTCATGGCATGTATGTGGCGAAGTGATTTCTTTATGTCTTTTATATACGATATTCAGTGTCATACTTGCATATGGCAAAGTCATTTCGTCCCTAGCTTAGGGGTCCTGATGGTTCTTTGCATGTAACTGACGAAGTGATTTCTTTATGTCTTTCATATACAATATTTAATATCATACCTACATATAGTGAAGTGACTTCATCCTTTTATTTGCATGTCTCGTCTGGATACGGTGAGACGATTTTGTCACATGCTTTACGTGTCTTGTCTAGATATGACAAGATGATTTCATCACGTTCTTTGTGCGTCTTGTCTAGATATGACGAGGTAAATGCGTAGTTTAAAGATCCTGATAGTTTTTAGCATGTAAGTAGTGAATTAATTTTTTTTAAATTACTTAAAATTTATCGGTGATTACTCTATTGATTAAATTATTTGCAGGCAACACTAGATCTATTAGATCCACAATTAAAAAAAAACTCAAGGTCCATAATTTAAATAATTCGAGTGTTAGCTTAGTTTAGCGGAGCTCACTAGAATCTTAAACTACTTTTCTCAAAAAATAATTTCCTTCCTCTCTCGTTTTTTTTTCGGTTTTTGGAGTCATCTCTGATTTTTCAGTCGTTGAGGAACAAAAATGCTCCATGGATTTTAAGCTCCCAGCATCATGACATAAATAATAATTTAAAGATACGAACTAGCAATTATGCCCCCTACTTAATTTCCCCATTCGAATTTCTCGTTTTATGCGTTGCTCGATTTCTAAGGAATTTTGCTTAATTGGCACTCGAGAACACTCGTTTGGCAATTTCGGATGTGGCTTTATCCTTTTATTATGGTCTTTTAATTCTCTGTTTTTGACAATGAATATACACAACTAAAAATAAAAGTGAAATTAGTTTATTTATCTTACACAAAAGAAAAAAAAATAGAAATTAGTTTTTTTATCACCTATAATCAGCTCGATTTCGCTGGCTACATACACACACGTGACATTCTCCTTAATTATATAATAAGTCTCGTCCTATAATTTACAAATGAAATTTCTTTGAATAAAAATTGTCTTACGTGTAAAAACAGAGAGAACTTAAGGAGAAAAACAAAAGGTATCATTTGCAAATGGATATTTATATATATATATATATATATATATATAGTAGAAGATTCATTTATGTTAGTATAAAATTTTTTAATTTTATATTATTTTCTAGTCATTGATTAATATTTATTTAATAATTAATTATAAAATTAATTCATTATTAATTATTAATTTATTTTTAATTTTATTTAATCATTCGATAAATACTGATCAATGACTAAAAAATATGTGAAACAAAAATTACATTAATAAAAATGAATCTTTTCTCATATATATATATATATATATATATATATATGAATGAATGCGGTACGATCATCAAATTATTCAATTTGTAAGGCGAAGAACAAGTTGAAAAAGTAATATCTGTCCAAAATAAACCATACTTATCCTAACTTTATTAGTCAATTTAATTTTTAATTCAGGCAAGTTCCTTTCTTTTATATATTTGCTTTTCTTTTGTGGGGAAATCAATGCTTCTGGCTTTTTAAAAGTAAACGGAAGATTGCCACTAATGTTGTAGAGAGCTAATTAAGCCAATCGCACCATCAAATCTTGCTTGTAATTGAATAAAGAATAGAAAGAAAGATGTTTTAACTCTTTTAATAATTACTTTGTATAATATCATAATCATCTTCTGAATTTAGAGTTTGTTTTCTCTACATTTTCAATTGGAATCTTTTAAATTTCACAAATTGTGTCAGAATATTATCATATTTTTCATTATTTTTATATGAATTTAATATCCCTTTAACTTCATTTATTGAAAGTTTGCATTTCAGTAAGGATAAATGAAATAATGATTTATATATATATATATATATATAGATGTATATGATACTGGAAACAATGAAGAAGAATAAGCGTTCGCAGTTCACTTAACCGTGTAAAACATAAGACGACTTCTTGCTTTGCATTTTCTTGTGTTTTTCATTGACGTATGCTGACGCTGTCCATCTCCTTGAATTCCCCTAACAAAGAAGAACAATTTTTTCCTTTTTTAAATCTTTGCTTTATATATTCAATCAAAGGTTAGGAGAAGGGTCGTCGTTTAGTCGAAGTTTTACAACTATTGTTTAACGTGTATTGCGTTTCAGCACGTGGCATGCAAACATAAGCAAATAAAGAAGTCTCAGTTTCTTATACAGAGTTAGTTAAATCAGTTCAGTCGGTGTTTCGAAGTTTGATCACGTTGAATTTTTAAAATTTTAAAATCAAACAAACCGATTGTTGACGCTTTTGTATCCCACACGGAACTCAAGTTGTATCACAGCAATCTCCCACCCTCCCCACCTCCACTCCACAGAATATATACATGAATTTTGTTAATATATTCATCAGTGAAACACAACAGATATCTCTACATGCATAACTTGATTTGGAGGAAAAGACTACTATATGGACGGATTTGATTGATTAATCATGCCTAAAAAAACTCAATATTTCATGACAAATAGATGGATCATCCTTACCATCTCCAGTAACTACTGGAAGTGACAAAAGGTCCATTACTGGTCTATGACGACTGATGAGAAAGCTTTTTGATGGACTATTTTCACCCAATTTTGCTTCAGCACTGAAACCATAAAAAACTTACAAATGAATAAAATCCGAAGCGAAAATCTAAACATAAGCAAGATTGGAACAACAGTATTTTGCCTTTGGCTATACTTCTAGCTAACCTTTAAAACTCCACGCAAGGGAAAAAGTAATCATTCAGATGTAATAAATGTCCCAAAGGAGTTCTATAAAATAAATCATCCAACAATTTCTCAATGAGGCCATTATTTAAAAGCTGAGTACAACCTTTATTACACACTAGGACTGCTACAATGCAAGCAGCTAATGGATAAAGATATAGACATGTCAAGGAAGAATGAAAATTCATGTTGCGGTTTCCACAGATTCATCCGATTTGATGTATGACAAGAACTGAGCATCCACTTCTGCAGAACGAAAGTTCAGGAATTTTTTGAATTTGCTAGCACACTTGCCTTCAACTTATCATTCAGTTTTCCGAGATTGTCAGTTTCATTAGCTAGTTCAGAAGAAGCCATTGATGCAACAGCAAGATGCCCTATGTATTCCTCAAATAATTCACTTCCGAAGAGAAGTGCAAAGACCGTTGTTGGATCAAGCATGGCGTCCCTGAAAACCAAAAGGCCAAAGGACATCCCTAAGTGTAGAATTTATTTGGATGCTTAACCCATTATCAATTTGCATATAGTGTCAGCCTAAACGTCACACAAAAACAGAACCTAACCGAGCCTGAAAACATGTATGACCAACACCAAATGTGAATTTTATACCCAGATATGCTGTACTTCCTATTTAGATCATACGCGTCTCTTTGAGCAGGATCGCTCAGAACTTGATAAGCTTCACCTAACATCCGGAGAAATGAAGATTATCAATGCATTTAATCATCCCTTTCATTAACTGGCTGTACTTACAGGGTAAAGAACTTCTTCTCTAGAAAAGAAGCTAAATTAGCAAAAAAGAAAATAATAACAAGATTAAAAACCCATAAAACTTGTCTGGAATCTCTCCGCGGCATAAGGATCATTCGGATTTTTGTTTGGAATTCCTCCCCAATATATGGCTCGAGCAAAGGAGAGACGTGGGAGTGCGTTAGTCCACAGAGGAAGTAGTTGTGAGATGTGGGAGGGAAAAATAAGATTGAAGAGAGTAAAGGAGAGAAGTGGAAGTTCCTTAGTCCATAGAGAAGGTATTTGTGAGATGTGGAAGGAGAAAATAATATTTGCATAAACCATGACGTGGAAGCCTCGCACTTCCCCTTTACATTTCTTGAATTAATAGTTGATATCAATATAAATATTAGCACGAATGATCTTTTAAATATATAATTTTAAAAAAAAAAATCAAGTATATACATATTAGGCACGTGTCCACAGTCAACACTCAATCCGAGTCCGGCTACATAAGTTACAGGAAAATTATCTCCAGCAGTTGAGAGAATAATTCTATTTTTAAACCTGTAGAATAACAGGGGAATTAGATAGAACAAAAGGCCTTCACTGAGATCAGTATTAGAAGGTACTGTTTCTTAAACAAATTTCTAGAACATCTAAATTTCTTCATATACTAAATTCCAAAGAAAAAAAATTTCTGGTCTGCTGTCTACCGCTAATGGCCGCAAAATGGACCAGCTTTACATCAGAAATTACAATAAAATGGCCCATTGTATAAATTTGAAGAAATTTCTTTGACTCAGCGCCAACAATGAAAATCTGTAAACCAAAAAAAAAAAAATGACTGAAGAAGATTTATAAGGATCCAAAATTGCATCCCAGCTTTGTAGGATTACTGTTAGTAAGATCTGTACGATTTTCAGACAAAATGATGAGTAGGGTATTCATGCTCATATCCATTATAATCATAATAAAGCCTCTCTCCCTTAGCAATATCGCGAGTTGCAACCAAAAGAACCCGGCATTCACCATTTACATTGTACCTCACACATTTACAATTCTGCTTCTTCTTACCTTCCCTGCACAAAATTGGACGTGTTTAAGCAAATGCACTAACTATTCCAAATTCATGGGATACTTACCTAGAGACTATGCTATTCGATAACTCGTGCAGATGAGTACAGAAAAGAGGCCGTAAATTCTAAATGAGGGGAAAAACAGAATTTTGATTATTTGATCTTACGGAGTATGATTGTTAATGCCATTGATAAAGCGAGCAATGTTTCCACGTTTATCAGGGCAGATTACAAGACTTTTAGATGGGTCAGTTGCTAAAAGAAGGGTCATCATGCTATCACAATCATCATTTTCCCGGTTTTTAATATAATCAACATCCCCGGTGTATTCTGCAATAAACGTCATATCCTTTATCTGTTCATCCGCTTCTACCGTATAACTGCACCACATGATTAAAATGAATACGCTAAATATGCAGTTAAGCACTATAACAGCAGCAGTAAAAATTATCTCAAAATAAAGCGTACCCTTCACATGAATCAAAAACTACAATAAGGGGAGGGCATTCGCCTCTCCGAGTCATTGCTTTGCAAAGTTCCAAGGTCTCCGTATCTTCCTTTGAAAGGACCTGAAAGAATAACAACACGCAAATGCTAATAAGGAACACAGCAGAACTAAAACTTCTAAATGAAAATAATCGTGAAAATCAAACCTGCATGCCACCATCTTCGAACTTGGCCTGATTGGCAGATCTAGGGGCCATACCAGGAAAGTAGGTTAGATCATCACTGAATTCCATCTGCAGTGCCGTTAATGCAGAAGCAAGGCTGCCCATTTGTTTCAAACATTGGTTAGGATCTTCAGATGGTAAAAATGGCAAGAGTCTCCTTCTTTTCTTGAGCAACACCAATGATCTAGAACGCCTGCGACGCATTCTGGTATCTAGAAATCCAATCAAAAGAAACAAGAAAAATCAGTTTATATTTGTCAACAAGGGGCAAGATGATGATCATCAAGAGAGCCTTTTGCAAGATCAAATTTGTGCAACATAGTCTCACACTCTCAGCACCAGATGCAAGTAATTCTCTGTGTATGAAAAGCCCATTCAGAATGAATGTAGTCTGATTCATATATATATATATATATATATATGTATATATAGTAACCTTTCTGTAACTTATCCTTTGATCTTCCTTTATACTTCTAACATCATCTAACTTGAAACAAAAAGCTTCTTAGTATGACTCTACTCATTGGTATCACATGCATGAAAGGGAATCCAACTTTACAAACTCCTTAGTTTTCCTATTGCACAAGTTTTTGCCTTTAAGCAATGAATCAATTAGTATCCATTCAAAAACTTAAACATTTATGCATTTTACTGGCTTGTACCATGAACATTTTTTTTATTCCAGAAGATTAACAATTTAAACACAAAAAAGTATAATTTATGCTAAAAGAAGCATAAATATATAACTACATCCTTCTAATTCCTAGTATTGTGTCTGTTGATATATTCCATAGTTTGAAACCACTACTTAGCATATACTAGTGCTATTGAAGAAAATATTAAAGTAGAAGCTTCACTTAAATATTATCTACCAAAAACTGACCATGAATATTTGAGTTTTAGAACTTATGAAAATCCCTATGGATACCATTTCATGTCAAAAGCAACATATTTATGTGAATATTTACAGATTTTTATATGTTAATATTGAAATCATTCTGTAGCAACAGATAGATTATTTTTTATGGTGGTAAGCTGCTTTCATGTGCCACTTTCATGGAAGGTACATGATACTTAAATTTGGAATCTATAAAACTTGTTTTGATATAATGGAGTAAGCATCATTCCTAATACCCCCTGCTAAAAACTGTACGGGAAAAAAAATTTAAAAGTTATAGAAAGGATTATTGCAGAACACTACGACGTAAAAATCTTGTTCCACTTGTTAAATGCTTATTCCTTTTAAAATTAACTAAGGTAGGAATTTTATTCTCACTTTTTATCTTACAATATTAGTCACAAAATTCACTGCTAAGAGCATTTGCAATATCATGTTGATTGTCAAAAGCCGAAGAAGGAAGGATTGTCATAGTTGCAAGTTACGTTGCTCCGATTCTTTATTTTTCTTGAAGTATCCATGCCCGACACCTGTATCCGACATATTTTCGGACATGGATATGAGGATACGACCTTCAAAGGACCCTCCAAATGCATGGAAAAACTTAGACAAAATTGGATACACCCGTGTCAGACACATACTCATATCCGAGTCTAAGTAACATAGATTGCAAGAGCAGTCCCAATTAAACAAGAGGCGGAAGAAAGAGAATTTCCAACAATTGACCCCTCTAAAAAATCCTCTTTGAGAGACAAGCAATTAGATGAAATTGAAATGAAAATTGAAAGCCATCAAGTCAATGAACTTAAGATAATTTAGCTTGCAAACCAAAAGATTGAAGGGAATTCATGTTCCATGAGCCAAGGAAAATTTGTAGATAAGACGGCGGGGAAGTGCTCCATGATGATACCTGGCTAAAAACTCCTTTCCTTAATTTATGATATCTATGCATCATAGATTTGCACTCTACAGATATAGTACAAGGCAAGTAGTAGTTTTTAAGCATAGCAGTTGATGCTGCAAGAAAAATGCCCACGAGCACAAGGTTTTTCTGGTATTTAATAGTGAAGTAACATACTACAACTAGGTGATATTTTACCCCTTACTTTCCAAAAACAAAACCCAATATACTTGAACAAAAAAAAATTACATGCAGAATAGATGCCTATCATGCGTTTTAACTCAGATGCACAAGCATGCAAATAGATACTAATGAGTACTTCTCACGTAATAACAATCCCTAGGTCAAATTATAACTTACATAGGAAAACAATACATTGCAAAGGAGGAAAAAAATAGATCTTACGAATCAAATTGTGGAAATATGCGATCATAGTTATGCAGTTTCTTCAAGCTTTGTAATATAAGACATAGGCTGCACAAGTCCACCTCTCACAGCTTATATCAACTATTACAATTATTTTTCACCTCTCACAAGTAGCTTTGGTTACATTATAGAATTATCAACAAGATAAAATTAAGATGAGTCAAATGTCAATAATCAATAATTATTACCAGCATAATAGTTCGGAGAGTTTTGGTTTTAGTCAAGTTTCACCATATGACATGGAGATAGCTTCAATTTACGATTTCGACATAATTTTCTAAGCTGTTTTCGAGCTCCAAACCAGCAATTTGCCATTTAAACAAGATTCCTGATAGTTCCTAGTTTTATACCATTCATCAATCTTCACATTACTATCAAATGTGGTTTAATTAAATCACCTATGATCATATCTGCGATATCATTATTTGCCCTCAACGGATTCAAATGTCTTATTTCATCTATTTTAGTCAGCATTTCTCTCCCTCCCCTTAAATTGCATTAATATTAATTTTCAATAAAAAATTTTGCATGAAGCATGAAACAAGGTAAAAAAAATATTTATGAAAAGAAATAAAATTTAGTAGTCATATAATAGCAAATTATCACAGCAAAATTATACCTTGATTCGACGTGCATTGCTTTTTCCCATCACCACTCTTCTGAATCTTGAAGAAATCAATTATCTTTTTCTGCGAAAAGCCTTAAGAAAAACGACATTTATCACAAAAAAATTAAAAGAAATAAATAGGCAAAAAAACAAAGAAATAAAAAAAATTAAAAATCCCTACTTCTTACTCGCCGATGGCCAGAGCATTTGGGGCAAAGCCAGGATCCAATAGGAA
The DNA here is from genome assembly GCA_038382065.1 of Adansonia grandidieri. Lineage (NCBI taxonomy): Eukaryota > Viridiplantae > Streptophyta > Magnoliopsida > Malvales > Malvaceae > Adansonia > Adansonia grandidieri. Next base: position 5,457,090 of record JBBYHK010000005.1, read on the forward strand.
CACGAGCCACGATCGGTCTAAGGCATTTCATGTGGAAGCCTTTATCGCATTTATCACAAAGGAGTAGCTCATCGGGACGTTCACCGGAGCCGCATTGTTCGCAGTTGACGTTGCTATAGTCAGCTCGCTCCACCACCGCGTATCTTGCACGCGCCATTATATCCGACATCGGCCTCAGCTTCCTCGGCGGCGTCGACGGAGATGGACGCCGTCGATGTGCCACGGTTCGGCGTCGGGAGCCGACAAAAAGCCGGGCAGTCGCCACGGTTGTGGCTGGAGCCATTTTTTTGGATGTTTACGAGGAATTATGAGGAATGGTGGGGGTGCAAAATAAGAATTTTCGAGAATGGAAGTGCAAATTATGCTTCTCGTCTCGCGGGTAAATCAGGAACGGAGAAGACAAAGAGGACTTTTTCTTTCGAGCGCTAACGTGGCAGCCTAAGCGCACGGAATTCAATGTGTGCATCGAGTCGAAGAGTCTTGCGTACAGACCCATTCAACAATTGAACTCGTTCGTATAATTATATCGTCATCATAACACGAAAATAATATAAATAATTATATGTATTTAATTTTAAAATATAAATATAAAATAATTATTATATATGTTATACGATATGATTAATATATTTAAAATTATTTAATTTAAATTTGACATGACATGACATGACACTATTATAATTTATATTGACTAGTAAAAATATCACAAATAACATAATTAAGACACGAATAACATGTGTAACTCATAAAACATAAGATACGATAAAAAGAAAGAAAAAGTTTATTTTTACTCTTGTGCTTTGGTTGAATTACAAATAACTTTTGTATTGATACTTATATCTTATGTAATTTTATTCTGTTTGTCATAAGATAACACCCTTAAATTTTCGTGATAAATTACTATTATACACTTTATTTCTTTTATTTTTTACTTCACTTTCTTCTTTTCTTATCTCTTTCGCCACTCCTTACCTTCTCTCTAAGCATTCTTTAGCCAAACCTAGAAACAATCTCCAAATCCATTATCCGATGGCTAGCCTTTAATCACCATCTTTGGCCACCACTTGTCAGGGATTGTTCGCCGTAGCTCTTCTCCTGATCCACAACATTGATTCTCCTTTTCTTTTTCTCCTTAACTGTTTTTTATTTTGTCTTCTCTTACTTTATTCTCTCTCTCAAGGCTGTTACCTCTTCTCACTGTCATTAATCATCACTTTAAGCCCTTTAAATCTAATTACCATTTTTTTAAATTAGATGCTACTGATATTAATCATATCGGCAGCATCTAATAATCATTATCTTTATATCTAACAATATCATATAATTTTATTATTTTTTATATATTTCTAAAGAACTAACTTATTTCAATAATTTTTTATTTTTAAGTTTATGCCAAAGAAATGATTGCTAAATTTCATTACTCTTAATTAGGATTAAGTTTTTTTTCAGCCATTTCTCAATTTTTTTCATTTTTCCATCTTTTTATCTAACAATATCATATAATTTCATTTTTTTTTAACATTTCTAAAAGACTAACTTATTTTGATAATTTTTTTATTTTTAAGTTCATGCAAAAAAGAATGATTGCTAAATTTCATTAATCTTAATTAGGATTAAGTTTTTTTAGCCATTTCTCAATTTTTTTCATTTTTTTTTCCATCTTTTGTACAGTTTGATGATTGATAATTGTGATCTACAAAAACCTTGTTTGATTCGAGGCAATAGAGTTGTTAGTATTTTTTAAGAGTGGTACTTGTTTTAATTTTAAAAATTTGTAAAAATAAATTAAAAGATTAAAACATCTAAAATTTTTATTTATTTTATTAATTTTATTTGATTTTAAAATAATTTCTTCGAGTTGTTGAGTTATTGGATGCGTTATCTTAGAGTATGCTACTTCTCCAAGCTAGACCATAGATCAGGCTACCACCATATAAGAATGGTTGAATCTTACATCTACAAAACTGCCTCCATGAGCAGTATGAGTTGCTATAAGTTGTTTTTTTTTTTTTTTTTTGAAATTTTCCTTGTCGTTATTGCTTGTACAGTTTGCTAAAACGGTAAAAGTCAATGTAAAATAATGGGAAGTTCAATATCATCACTTTTGTAAACTTCCATCCCGTTTGACCAGGATGTTGACTTTGATCACTGTATAAGGTGGCAGACTAATTGGACTACGTTTTCCTTTAATACTTAAATAATAATCAGAGTTGACCTCTAAATGCATTTTGGGTTGGTGTGTGTTGCCTTCAAAGGTTCACGTATTTTTTAGGGGGAGTTAGTGGCCTGAAGCTGCTTTGTAGCGGTGATTGTGCCAAAGTAGTGAAGCTGGAATTCATACAACTATTTTCCCTACCCTTCAATTCGGGTGTTTACTGAGCTTTAGCAAAAGTCCGGTTCACTTGATCCGATTCTGATAACTATGCTCGAAATCTTTTAATACTAGGAAAAAGAACATACTTCGAATTTAAGATCCTTATTCGCACCTTACCACTCAACTCGAGTCAGATATAAATGGCTAGATTGAACTGTTGGTAGTAAGCATAGCCTGTTTAAGAGTTGAAACAGATTCAGATTGTACCTTTGTTTCTAATGATCCAACATGGAATGAATTAATGGAAGTCAAAAGCTAGTTAAAAGATCATATTGGTCTTTAAAATGGTTAGTTCAATTTGTGCCGTACCAAAAACCCAGAATACAAGAAGAAAGACCAAAACCTGATTTAATTAAAAATCTTTCATTGTCATTTTGATTTGACAACCTTCTTCAGACGATTTGCGTAACAAATAGGAAGGCTCATCGCCTCCTCATTCCTCGTCCACGACCAGGGAAACCACCTCCGCGCCCTCTGCCAGCCATAGCACTTGCAGCGGCTTCTCCTTGCGCACTCTCAGACTGCAACAATAAAACGCAGGAAAACAGTGAAAGAGCTGTACAGCTGTGCAGATGCATTGGCACATGTTATTGCTGACAAGGAGTTCATAATGCAGAATTAATAAAATTACAGCTTTCTTTTGCCGCAAGGGGCTGGGATGAGCAGAAACATGAAAGAAACAATTCTCGTCATTTTTCCATTAATATTCGCAAAAATCAATCATTTTCAAATTGAAAAGATAATGGAATACATGTGATTCAATGTTACAAGGGGTATTTTCTACCTTTCCAACCGAGCATTGCACCAATTGAAATATGTATACACACACATACATCCACATAAATACATACCTCTTACTACTTTTCTCTCAGTTTTCATCTTTCCATTTTTTCACTAAGCGATAGCATACAAAGTAAAGCTAAGTTCTTAAATAAAAATGACAAATAAGTGATATGAAAATGATTAACATTTTCACCCCGCATTTATTTATATATTTTTTGGCAAGAGCAGGTAGGAGTGTGGCTAAGTTGAGATTGGTGAGGTATGTGACATGAAGTAGAGAACAAAGGCATAGTTATTCTTCAACAAGTACTAGATAAAGGCCTTGACATATTTGATATATTTTGCTTGCAGACCAAGCTAGTCAATATAACGTGAATAAATTCAATGAACAAACAAGACATACAAAACAAGGATATGCACAAATAAATTCCAAAAACACCATATGGATTTACGTGATTCAACATAAAACCCAGATCCATAGGTGAGAAGATAAGAAAGTTCTTCTATAATCACGTAATACTAAATATTACAGAGGATTATGATCATCGAAACTTGCTCGAAATCCAAAAATCACTACACCCAACAACCCAAGTGCTCTCAATCCCTCAAGACCACAAATGAGATTTCTCTCACAATCTCATTATATCAGGTTTTGTTGCTCTCAAAAGTGCCATTAATGAGCCTGAACACATAATAAAGCATATGATAGCAAAAGCATGAAACGAGGACGAGGAAAGAGAAGAGATTGATAAATAATCAAGTTGAATTTTCAATAGCTAGCTTAAAAAAATCTCCAACTCTAGCATCAATAACAGCTATCACAACCCATGCTTGAGTTCTATTGGATGCCATGGTTTGCACCATCCGTATGAATGCCCTAACTCCAAATATGGACTATTGATAACTCTATAATATAGAGTTATTTAGTCTCGTTATGTGCATTACATTAGTTAAGTCTTAGAGATTTTATTTATAAATAGTAGTTTTTAAATTAGTTTTATTTACTTTCCTTATATTTAAATTACTTGGTTATTTAAATGCTTTTTGTATTTTTTTAGGTCAAATCTTGAAGGAGCTTCTAAAAGTACAATAACTTAATAAAGAAGCAAGCCAAGCAATGTGGATCCAGTTTGGCAATTTCCAAAAATAACATGTTCAAGCTACTTGAACGCCAAGTTTCTCTCTAAGGTTTTGGCTATATATAAGACTCTTAGGATTTGAATTAGAGTACCCCAGATACTTTATAGCTTTTATTTTTCTCCAGTTTTTAGAAAGAAGAGCAGCCATCAAGATTTGCAATTGGAGAAGGAATGAAGAAGTTGAAGACCAAGACCCTAAACTCCTAATTTTCCTTTTTCCTTAATCTTTAACTCTTTATTGTAATGTTTATGATGGTGAAACTATAGTGTTTTGTATTTTATTTAATCAATATTAACTAAATTTATTTTTCTCAGGTTGCAATGGAATTCAACATGTAGTTTGCATTATTTTATTATCTTTTCTTTATTTAATGATATTTCAGTTGTTTGTTATATTTTGTTCTTAATGCTTCTAATTGTTTGGCCACCAATTAGATTGATTTGGTAACACTAATGAACTTGGAAAAGGGAATTGTGTGTTTAGATTTGGATTGAATGGCAAATGTTTTATAATTTATTATAATGAATTGATTTACATGATAGATAGGAATATATGAACATATCATATGTAACCAAATTAGAGTACAAGCTTAATGAGTTTCTTTTAATTCAACTTACATATGAATATAGTAACTTAGTTAAAAAAGAAAATTTTATAAGACCATCAAAAGATACTTATAAATAAATTACAACTCTAGGTGAATAACTCATCTTCATTAGTTAAATTAAGAGGGTAAAACAAGTTCAAATGAAGTATTAGGGAAATTGTAATCCTAAGCTTTTATTATTGATTAAGTAAAACCTATTTAATTTCTTTATTTTGTTATTTAGTTAATTTTAGTTAAATTTAATTTTATCTTACAATCTTTTAATTAGTTGTTTGGATAAGATTAAATTGTTTTAATTTTAGCAATTAGCAAATTTAGTACAATTTCTCGTGGGAACGATACTCTACTTCATCCTTATATTACTTGTTTACGATAAGTGTACTTGCATGAAAATTTGACAAGTTTTTGCTGTCATTGTTGAGGAATTGTTTTACTAATTTTTGCTAATATTAATACCAGGCAATTTTAATCTTAATTCAAACTTTTAATTTTTAATTTTTTTGGGCAACTTTGATCGTATGCATAGGCAAGAAACTTGGAACTTGCCCTTTTGATCCAAAACCTGAAAGAACTTTTCATCAACATTGAAAGGAGAATTTACAAGCCTTGACCCAAAATAACACAATGACTGAAGAAAAAGATACAAAGTGTCTACAGGAGTTTGCTGCCCCTCTTGCGCAAGGCATTCATTCTAGTATCTGAAGACCTACCATCCAAGCTAATAATTTTAAGATAAAGCCAACCATCATCCAGATGATCCAGACATCAGCTCAATTTGGTGGTCTACCCAATGATGATCCTAGCACTCAAATTGTGAACTTTCTAGAGATATGCGATGCTTTTAAACACAATAGAGTTTTAGACGATGCCATCAGATTGAGACACTTCCCTTTCTCACTCTGGGACAAGGCAAAGAGTTTATTAAATTCACTTACGGCTAGCTCCATCACTACTTGGGATGATCTGACCCAAAAGTTTAGCCAAATATTTTCCTCTGACCAAGACAGCAAAGATGAGAAATGAAATCACTTATTTTGTGCAATTTGATTCAAAAATCAATTTACGAAGCTTGGGAAAGATTCAAGGATTTACTTAGGAGATGCCCTTATCACAATCTTCCTAAATGGTTTTAGGTACAAACTTTTTATAATGGAATGATGGGTCAAATAAGAACTATTATTGATGCTGCAACAGGTGCAGCATTTATGGGAAATCACCTAACGAAGCTTATGAGTTACTTGAAAAAATAACTTCTAATAATGATCAATGCTCCATTGAAAGAAGTTTGCCAAGAAAAGTTGCAAGTATCCAAGAAACCAATGCCATCACTTCATACACAACTAACGACAATCACAAGAAAATTGGATGCTAAGTGTACATTTAGTTTTGAGTCCTTGTGTGATCTGTGAAGTATGTGGAAATGGACATTCTAGTGATGATTATGCTGAATCAATCAACTACATCGGGAATCACAACAAGAAACAAAATAACTGTTATTCAAACAGCTATAATCCAAGTTAGCGTAATCATCCAAACTTCTCTTGGAATAACAACCAACGACCCTCAGCTACAAATAGGCAAGCATTCCAGCCTGGGTCTCCTCAGCAAGCTTGGGTCTCTAACCAAGCCCGAGTTCTAGCTCAAGAAAAGAAGTCATCAATAGAAGATATGTTTATGGAACGTAAGACGAAAAGTGAAAGCAAAGACACTATCATTTAGACTCTGGCAACATCCTTCAGGAATCTTGAGACACAAGTTGGACAAATTGCTACCACTATCAATAATCATCCTTTGGGTACTCTTCCAAGTAATACTAAGCCCAATTCGAGAAGAGATAGAAAGGAGCATTGCAAAGCTATCAAACTTAGGAATTGTAGAAAGATAAAGAATGATGACAAGAAGTTGGACTCATCCAAACCAAACGAAGTGTGTAAAATAGAAGCTGACAAGATTCAACAACAGCCACCTTAGGGTTATCCACTACCACCCTCTCCACAGCGTCTTCAAAAGCAAAAATTTGACAATCAAGGTACCTAAAAACCTCCACATTAATATTCCTTTTGCTAAAGCTTTGGAACAAATGCCTAGTTAAGTTCATGAAAGAATACTTGTCTAAGAAAAGGAAATTAGGTGAGTTTGAGACTATCGCACTTACTAAAGACTGCACTACTATTTTGCAAAAGAAACTCGCACCCAAACTCAAAGATCCGGGAAGTTTCGCCATCCATGCACCATTAGGACTCAATTTTTTGGGAGACCATTATGTAATATTGGTGTAAGCATCAATTTGATGCCTCTTTCCGTTGACAAGAGACTAGGTTTGGTGGAGGTAAAACCCACCACAGTCACTTTGCAATTGGCAGACAGATCTTGCACATATCCAAAATGTACAATTAAAAATGTTTTGGTGAAATTTAACCAATTTATCTTCCCAACTAATTTCATAATTCTTGATATGGAGGAAGATTGTCAAATACCCATCATCCTAAGAAGACCTTTTCTAGCCATTGGGTAGAACTCATAGATGAGCAAAAAGGAGAGCTTACCATGAAAGTTCAAGACCAACGAGTAACTTTCAATGTTTGCAAAGCTATGAAATTTACTAATGATTCTAAAGAATGCATTGAATGTGGTAGATAGTGCAACAAACAAAGTTTTTATAGATAGTTATCATGTTGATCCATTATCATGTTGATCCATTGGAAGCAACATTGGTATTTACTTCCGAAAGGGATGATGATGACTTTATTAGGTATTTTAAGTTGCTTAATGCACCACATTTACCTAGATCCAATCCTAAGTTCGAGATTTTAGGACCTTTATCTGATGCACCTACCAAGCCCTTCATTGAGGAGCCACCTTCCCTGGAGCTTAAACATCTCCCCCCACATTTGAGGTATGTTTTTCTCAGCCAAAATTCTACTTTGCCTATTATTTTATCTTCTCTTAGTGGTTAACAAGAAGACAAATTACTTAGGGTGCACAAAGAGCATAAAAAAGCATTGGTTGGTCAATTAACAATATCAAGGGTATTAGTCATTCAATTCGCATAGATAAGATCCTTCTTGAAGACAATCATAAGACCACCACAAAGCATGAATGCCGACTTAATCCTATCATTAAAAATGTGGTCAAGAAAGATCATCAACTGGTTGGATGCCGACATCATTTATCCTATCTTTGATAGCTCTTCAGTAAGTCCAATCCAATGTGTGCAAAAGAAAAGGGAGATGAATGTGGTTTCCAATAACAATAATGAGCCCATTCGAACAAGAACAATGATCTATTGGCGTGTTTGCATGGATTATAGGAAGCTTAACGAGGCCACTAGCAAAGAACACTTTCCCTTACCATTCATTGATCAAATGCTTGACAAGATAGCTGGTAAAGGAATTTATTGTTTCTTGGATGGTTATACAAGATACAATCATATTGCTATAGTACCGAAAGATCAAGAGAAGACCTCTTTTATATGCCCCTGTGGGACTTTTGCTTTTCGAAGAATGCCATTTGGGCTTTGTAATGCTCCAACGACCTTTCAAAGATGCATGATGGCTATATTCTCTAATAAGGTGGAAATTTCCACCTTTCAAAGATGTGGTCAAGACAATCATAAGGCCACCGTAAAGCATCAATGCCAACTTAATCCTATCATTAAAGATGTGGTCAAGAAAGATCATCAAGTGGTTGGATGCCGACATCATTTATCCTATCTCCGATAGCTCTTCGATAAGTCCAATCCAATGCGTGCAAAAGAAAAAGGGAGACGAATGTGGTTTCCAATAACAATAATGAGCCCATTCGAACAAGAACAATGATCTATTGGCGAGTTCGCATGGATTATAGGAAGCTTAATGAGGCCACTAGCAACGATCACTTTCCCTTACCATTCATTGATCAAACGCTTGACAAGATAGCTGGTAAAGGAATTTATTGTTTCTTGGATAGTTATACATGATACAATCAGATTGCTATAGTACTAAAAGATCAAGAGAAGACCTCTTTTATGTGCCCCTGTGGGACTTTTGCTTTTCGAAGAATGCCATTTGGGCTTTGTAATGCTCCAACGACCTTTCAAAGATGCACGATGGCTATATTCTTTGATATGGTGGAAATTTCCTAGAGTTATTTATGGATGATTTATCAGTTTTTGGAAACTCCTTTGATGAATGTTTAGATAATCTAGGTTTGGTGCTCATAAGATGTGAAGAAACAATTTTTTTCCTAAATTGGGAAAAATGTAACTTCACAATTCAAGAAGGTATTGTTTTGGAACATCCAGTTTCAAAAAGAGGCATAGAAGTGGACAATGCAAAGGTTGAGTCCATTGATAAACTTCCACCTCCAACTTTAGTCAAAAGAATTCAAAGTTTCCTTGGTCATGTCAAATTCTATAAAAGATTCATTAAGGATTTCTCAAAGATCTCCAAACCACTTGGCAATCTCCTAGAAAAAGAGGTACGTTTTAATTTTGATGATTCATGTTTAGCCTCTTTTATAGAATTGAGAAAGAGATTAGTTTCTATGCCTATTATTATTGTCCCAGATAGGTATCTCCCAATTGAACTCGAGTGACGCAAGCAATTTTGCAGTTGGGGCTGTGTTAGGACGAAAAAAAAGACCAAGGTTTTTCATCCCATTTACCATGCAAGCAATACTTCAACAGATGCTCGATTGAATTATACTACTGAAAAAAATTAGTTGATGTAGTACTTGCTTTTGATAAATTTTGATCATATCTTGTAGGCAAAAAAGTCATTGTTTATACTAACCATTATTCTATTAAGTATTCGATTGAAAAGAAGGATGCCAAACAAAGATTAATCCAACGAATACTTCTCTTGCAAGAATTCCATTTGGAAATTCATGACAGAAAGGGAACTAAAAATCAAGAGGCGGATCATCTCTCAAGATTAGACAATAGGGCAAAAGTTAGCGATTCCATCCAAATTAATGAGACTTTTACTGACATGCAACTCTTCCAAATCAACAGGAATTATCATGGTATGCCAACTATTTCAATTATATTGTAAGTAGAGTTTTCCCCTGATTTAAATTCTTAACAAAAGAAAAAGTTCTTGCATGAAGTTAAGCATTATTTTTGGGATGAACTTTTCTTGTTTAAGCAATGTGTTGATCAGATTATTAAAAACCTATGTACCTAAGGAAGAAATAAAAAATATTTTGTAGCATTATCACTCATCGGATTATGGTGGGCATTTTAAAGGAGAACGAATTGCAGCAAAAGTGCTACAATCAGGTTTTTATTGGCCAACTCTTTTAAAGATGCTCAACAATTTGTAATCAGATGTGAAAGGTGTCAAACAATAAAAAACATCTCAAGGAGAAATGGGATACCGCTTAATAACATCCCAGAAGTAGAGATTTTTTATGTATGGGGTATTGATTTTATGCGACCATTTATTCCCTCTTATGATAATCTTTACATTCTAGCTATTGTAGATAATGTATCAAAATGGGTTGAAGTAGCAGCCTTTCCGAGTAATAACTCTAAGGTTGCTTTGAATTTTCTGAAAAGAATAGATTAACCCGTTTTGGCACACAAAGAGCTATTATCAATGATGAGGGTTCACAATTTTGCAATAAATTTTAAAGCCCACCTTGCTAAATATGGGATTAAGCATAAGATTGTCACAGCCTATCACCCTCAAATAAGTGGCCAAGCTGAAGTATCAAACTAAAGATCAAGAGCATCTTGGAGAAGATGGTTAGCCCAACTAGAAAAGATTCATCTAAGAGATTGGATGATGCATTATGGGCATACCGAACTACTTATAAAACACCCATCAAGATGTCTCCATTTAAGTTGGTTTTTGGTAAAGCATGTCACCTTTTGATGGAACTTGAACATAAAGCATATTAGGCCATCAAGAATTTGAACTTTGATCTTTATGCAGCTGCAGAAAGGAGATTGTTGCAGCTCAATCAGATGGACGAATTTCATCTTCAAGCTTATGGAAATGCCAAGCTTTACAAGGAAAAGATAGAGATGACATAATAAAAAGATCATTTAACGAAATTTCAAGCCAGCTTAATATGTTCTTCTCTACAACTCACGCTTAAAATGATTTTTAGCAAAACCCAAGTCTTGATGGTCCGAACCTTTCAAAGTCACAAAAGTATTCCCACATGGAGCCATCGAAGAAGTTGATGAAAATTCTAACCAAAGTTTCAAACTTAAGGCAGAGACTTATGCATTATTAGAGAGGCAGATTTGATCGCCAAAGTCCTCAATCACCCTAGCCGATTTGGAAGGATCAAGGAATAGTCAAGCCAATAACTACACTTCTTGGAGCCAACCCGAGTTTCTTAATCTTTTTCTTAAAATTAGCTTCTTTTTTATTTATTTTCAGAATTATTAATTTTTCTTTGCAAGAAACTTGAAATTTAAAAAAAAAAAGGTCAAAGGTATTACGACTCCCCTTTAATTTGAGGCTCGATGCTGCAGAGCCAAAGCCATAAAAAAAATTTTACGAGGTGCTGCAGCACCCAACATGGGTGTGGCAACGCCCTTAACAAGTCGATAGCTGATGCTGCAATGCTAGATCGTACTCCACAAAAAAAAAAAAAAAAAAGGATTTTAAAACTCCTAAAACTTTTTCTCAGCCACTCCCATCTTATCATTTTGACGCAAGGCATTGGATTTAAACGAGATTGGTTCAGCCTTAGACATCTTCCATTGTGTATTAGGCTTGCAGATGTAATCTTTCACATCCTCTAGATTAAAGCTAAGAATACTCATCATGTTGAGTGTTTGGTGTGTTACAAAATTTATTAATAGCTTTGCCACTGATCGGTACCCAACATTCACCAACAAAAATTTTATTACCTATTTGTTCACAACTGTTAGCATAAAATTCATATACAACAAGTAAGACAGTGTGAAGGTTCACAAAATTTTCCCATTTCCTAGTGGCTATGATATTTTCAATGGCCTGATAATTTCCGGGAATTAAGTTAAAACCTCTCTGTCCAATTAGGATTTTTCACTTCCTGTGATTAGGTAAATCGCTGAAAAGCCTCTGCGAACACAAACTTTCGTTGAACAGAGCTTTCACTAGCACTTGTTTTTTGTTCATTTTGGTGTCATCTAGTCATAATTGTATATTACAATAATTAGCAAGCTTAGACACTACCAAGTTTTACACATCCATAATGTATCCAAATGATTAGCAAAAAAATTTTTTTAAACACCAAAGAAATACTTACTCAAAGGCAAAATTAACAATTTCCAATAATCACAAATCACAAGGGATAATCAATAAATCAACTAATTTTCAATATCCTCAAAAACTTATTATTTACGTCCCTACAACCGACACAATCAATTATATAGAATCTTAAAATAGAGCAACCTAAATTGAAGGTGCAATAGACACCCAATAATCAACCCTAACATACTAATCAAAGGAAACACAATATCAAAATCTCCACAATTTCCGCAATCAATGATATAGAATATCAAATTAAATCATATATAACTAAAAATCACTAGCAAAAACTATGAACCATTTGATAATATCTAAAAAGTCAAGAAGATTCTTCAACAAAATCACTTGTTGATATCTTGTAGAGATAGAGCCACCAATTTCAAGTGTTAAAAAAACTTACTTGAACCTTGTTGAGGAAAGAGAACTTGTATCTTATTGAGGAGAGAGAAGATAATAAGATAAGAGAAAATCCAAGTATGAGAAAAAAATCTAAGTGATTAGTTGTTTGCTGGGTGTTTTGATGGTCAAGGATTGTGTATGGAGAGCATTTTAGGGAGCTTTTAAGATAGAAGTGGCTAAGAAAGAGTTTTGGGGGTTTCTAAATCCTAAATTTCTTTTTTGTGGGGTACGATCTGGGGCTGCAACGCTGGCTATCGACTTGTTAGGGGCATAGCGACGCCCATGCTGGGTGATGCGACGCCCCGTAAAATTTTTTTTATGGTTTCGACGCTGCAGTGCTGAGACTCTGGTGCTACAACACCTAGCCTCAAATTAAAGGGTCGCTGCAGTGCCTAGGATACATGCACTTGCATGGAAATCTGACAACAACTATCCTAGTAAAGGAAACCAGGGTAGGCAATGAAATGGATCCTTACATATTAGCAAGGTATTTGAAATTATGCCCGGTATATTATCAAATTGATTGTACTAATAGTGTCATGGATTTTGTGAACTCTTTAACTAGACTAGGGCGTTGGATAAGAAGAGAGCTTTGATAAGTTATTCTCCTGTCTACGCTTGAGGTGCAATTTATGGCAGCAGTGGAAGCAAACAAAGACTTATGGTTAGAAGGTTTGGTTTTATAATAGGATTCAAATATTTGTTGGCGACAATCAAGGTGCAATTTATCTAACCAAAAGTCAGATATTTCATGAGGGCCAAAACCATTTATATCAAATATCCCTTACATATTTCACAAGTTCAAGCATTGCTTTGGTTGGTACTTACAGTTTATGACCATCCTAAAGGGAATTTATAAAGGTAGGCCTCCACTTTCAAGAGATCTGTTACAATAATGAGCATAGAGAATTGTAGACCAAGGAGATCTGCTAAAGTAGTAATTGAAAATTCAATCTCGGTAACTATCATCGACTTTTCTTTATTGTTCGTCTTTTGGCGTTAGTGGACACCTTTTGCCACCATATTTTTAATTGTGTTAAGACTAAAGACTCATCAAAGATATTTCAAAAGAGTATAAAGAAAGATACATACAATGAGATTTCTCAATTACAAGAGAAATTTCACTTGCAATCTCTAGTTTACATTTTAGGTACAAAAGAACTAAGACTTGCAAGAGTTGGAGACTAAAAACTTTAATGTAATTCGTCTACTTTTGACTATGATGAAATTTCTAATCATCTTCGCTAAGGGTATAAACAAGTCAAATTACTCATAAGCTACTTAAACTAGGCTCTATGAATACTTCAAACTCCACCTACTCACTATTGGCCTCAAGCTCCAGTAACACATCGAGCAAATTCAAGTTTTTAGATATTCGATGCAAGTGGCTCACAAGCCTAAAGCATTTGAAAATTTTAAGTACTTCAAATACTAAATACATGCATATATTAAATTATTTGCATGTTTTCAAGTTTTATTTAAGTTTTGATTTGAACTCAAACTAAGATGTATTTTATGCTCTTTAATTGAGTTTGATGATGATTGAGCCTAATCCAATCAGCTCCAAATCTAAGTATTTACAATCTCATTTACCTTACTAACCAATCAGGAATTAGAAAAGTCTTCCTAAATAATGAAGCTTGATTTAACATGGGTTTGAAATTTCGACAAATTCCAAACACCAGGACAGAAATTTCTTAGTTTTCTTAAATATTTTGAACAAGAAGATGAAGCATCAGGCCCCTCCTCCATGGTAGTTCACATAAAATTTAGGTTATCCCGATCCATACCCAAATTATAGATTTATTATGGTGTTTGATTATACATTACTTTTGGACAATGTACCCCTCCTCAGGAATAGTAATTAGCCAAAAAAAAGGTCCTTGTAACAAAATTTAAACTAAAGGGTGGGATCCAATGACCCACTAATGTTTTAACCTACAAAACTTTATAAAATACGAGGGATTATGAATTCTGTAAAGGCACCAAGTTCTGAAATTCTTTTAAGATTTTGGTAAACCCATTGGTATTTTCAGCTACAAAACTTTATAAAATAGGAGGGATTATGAGTTCCGTAAAGGCATCAAATTTTGAAATTGTTTGAAACTTTTGGGTCCAGAAATGCTAGAGCATTGTATAGTTAAATGGATCACATGGACAGGAGCAAATGAAACACCACAAAACATAAAAAAAAAAAAGAAAAAGAAGAAGAAAAAAGACGATGCATATAATTTTTAAGACAAGGAACATCGCATTACCTTTGGATTCTTTACAGTCTCATCCACACCTAGAATAAGACAAGCAGCCTCAGTTGCGGCATTGACGGCATTGATCTGTCAGTAAAGGCACAAAATTTATGAAACATATAATAGCAAAGAACTAAAAAGGCACATCATTAGCTAAGCCATTATTAGTTGGAAATTGGTCAAGCCACCTTTACAACTGATGGCTCCCAGACAAAGTTTGCAAATGAATCTACTATTCCGCCAGTGTTGATGTCCACTCCATAAGGTGCACCCTCACCTGTCCAGAATCTCAAACTGTCAAATGCGAATATTTCATTGATAAAACGAGAAGAAGATGATAAAAAAATAAAAAGAGAAATTTTTGTCAAGAATAGCAACCCGATGGAAGAGCATGCTTCTGCCTTAATTTGTTCAGAACATCAGTTGCATCAAATCCAGCATTGTCACACAGCTGCCGTGGGATAACCTGCAAATGAAAAAGACACATCATAAAGATGTCGAATTTCTGCTCTCTTAGATAAATGCAAAAGTTTAATTTCTCTGGAAGATTTCAAGGTAAAGTTACATGCTGCCTTTCCAAAATTAATGTCCTCGTGATAAAAAATACGGATAAAATATAAATTCTACCAACAGACATCAAATACACCGTTTCCATGGTAATTATTCACCCAACAAGCTCTCCCCTTGGTATGAAAATGAAATAAAATGCATATACAAGTTCAAGAAAATTCACAAGGTTCAGCAAAATCAAGGAGTGTACATTAAAATCAAGGAGAGTACTTTAGCGTAAAGTTACTATTTTGGCATGTCCAAATGTGTGTATGCATATCCGAGTACTTGCATGTCGTTTGTACAAAAATTTTAAACACAAATTTGACAAGTTTACTCCAAGCAAAACTCAATTAACCCTGAACCTATAGTAGATTACATTAAGACCACGTTGATTTCAATACAATATCAAATTGAAATCGATTTCAACGTAAAAAGAACTGTATATTGCTCACTCCAATTGGGTTAAACACTAGGGACAAGATGCAAATATGTAGGCAGCCAAAAGGAAGAAAAAAGAATAAAGGGTAACAATACCTACCTCAAGAGCTTTTGCATACGAGTTAATAAAAAGTTGAGACTTCCCCGCTATTGTGCGTGCATGCTGCCTCAAGTATCGACTTATCTCCATCTGCCATCAAAGACAAGTTTTAACCGTAAAGATCCAAAATCTTCTTCAAAAATGCTTAAAAGTTTCACTAGTTACTGTAAATACATACATCTATTGCACCACCTCCAGCAACCACAGTAGAGTTCTTCAAAGCTCTTCTAACAATCATAATTGCATCATGCAAGCTCCTCTCAGCTTCTTCAATAAACTGAAAACAATAATGGACATAATCTCCAGCATCAGTATATAAAATGATACACATTAAGAAATGTCACTATTTAAAATATGAAAGACCTGATCAGCTCCACCACGAAGAACTATACTGGCAGTACGTCCTGCTGGGCAACCGCTGAATATATTAAACCTCTCATTTCCAACCTGCCTTTCCTCAAAAACCTCGCATGTCCCCAGAACCTTAAAAAAAAATTTAAATTCAAGAAGTTCAAATTAAGGAAATTAAACAGTTTTTTGACAGTGTAAACTTGAAAATAAAAGTATGGCAGCATTTCCAAACAAATATAATGCGAATTGCAACCTCGTCAATTATGTTGTTCACAGATGTCTGTACAGTTCCACCAGTTGCAGCAGCAACCCGTTGAAGATCTTCCTCAGCTACACGACCAGCACAAAAAATATCTCTATCTGCAAAATACTGTCAACAAGCACAAATTCATGTCGAGAAAACTTGAGAGAGAGAGAGAGAGAGAGAAGAAAATACTGGTCATAATTGCTGACAAACATCATTCTTCAAAATTCTATGCAAAACTATCAATTGAGATAATACAGGAGCCATAAAGTAGTAATGTATAAATTATAAAGTGTCAAATATCAAACATGGACATGGTTATATTATCTTTTTGCCAATGCACACTGTAAGCACTTGGTCAAGCAAGTAATAAAGCAAACAGAAATAAAAAGGGCATAGGTCTATCAAAGTCACCAGAAAATACTTATTTTCACAAACATAACCATGAATTAATTCAATTTAGTCACAAAATAACCATAAAAGTATAATATTTTATACAAATTGTGCTACTTATCATTAGTTAACGAGACAGGTAAAAAGAAATAAAAAATGTAGTTTCTACAATAAAGGCAAAATCTAACACCTGTGTCGCCAGATCACCAATAGCCAACCGAGAAAGAACAACTTTTGCACCACTCCTCACACATTTATCCAGCTTGTCATAAATGATATTCCATTCTGCATCAACAATTGACTGATATTGTGATGGATCTGAAAGTCTGTAGCATATAAAACAGAAGGTAAAGTCAATAGCCACTTATGAAAAAAAAAAAAAATCAAAATCAAAGACAGCAAAAACTACTACCTTATCTCAGCATTTTCTTTCTCGGATTTGAGTTCCAACTCAATGTTTAACAAAAGTATCTTGGGATTCAGAAACTTCTTTGGCTGCTGTTCAAAACCAGCATATGAAAATGTCTTTTTAAAGGCAACACCATTAACCAAAAAGGAGTCCCGCATATTACCACCTGGAACCTGTGAAAAGAAAACCAAAAAGATTAATTAGTTTGTTATGTGACAATGACATTTAACACAAGAAGCAAGATAGAAAATTAGATGGGAATTTTCTTAGCACTCTTGAATCAGAGAATTCTCATTTTAGAGGCAACGCCACAATCATATTTAGTATTACAATATTTCAGGCAAAGCAAGAAGGGAAGTCCACCACCCCAACCCTATCTTACACCTTCAAACTCTTGGCCAACACTTTGGATTCATCATTTGACTTTAATCATTAGGTAAACAAATTCATGGATCAGACTATATGCCGTTTCCATCACCTATGAATCAACCAAAAATTATATCACTATTGCACACACAAAGTTCACATCCAAAACGGGGGGAAAATCAAAAGGGAATTAGCTAGCTCAATGACTTTAGCTAAAATTAAAAGAGGCCGAGGGCCTATTTGCAATATAGTGTCTTACAAGCTAGCATTCTTATCCTTTAACATAAGCTGCTTTCCAATCTATAGTACAGGATGTGATATGAAATTTTATTTTTACCTTTTATTTTTTAGTTTTACTTCAGAAAAGATACATTACATCAACCCAGGTTTGTGCCACTTCATATGTAGCCATAATTGCATTTTAAGAGCTTTAAAAAACTGATTGTACTATGAACCGAACACAGACATCTATAAAGTTAACTTTTCCAGAGTTCGGACCTCAAAGAATAGAGTCCAATTGATGGGCACCTCGTTTCCAAAGCATACCACTACGACATTTATACTTACATGATACTAAAAATCCAATGTGAAAGTCAGAATCTACATGTAAAGAGCAGCCAAGTGCTACACTGAGCTGGAACAGTAAGATAGGGCAATATAACACACATTGAGTCCAAAGCGTATCATTTCCCAGATAGCAAAGAGTATAGGATCTTTTTCAAAAGATACAAGCACCAATATCAGAAAAAAGTTGAAAATAAGGCATGAAAAACAGGAGTCTACCTTCTTAATTCCAATCATATTCACCCTATCATCGTTGCCAATAGCAATAACAGAATCCACAACCATTGATGCAAAGAACTCCTTTTCTCCGCCAATGAGTTTTGAAGAGAGTGTTGTTGCGGCACATTTAGCTAATAAGCTTTTCTTCTCTTCTAGACTTTTGCCCTCTATGCTAACAGCTAGTTCTTTGATCTTCTCAATTGCCTGTCCTTGAGTACAACATTCGACAATAATTAACCGATAAAGACTAGCACAACATCTAAACCATGAGAAGGGGAAAAAATAAATTTACCAAATAGCAAGCAGTTCGATAACTCCGAATGAGATTTTGAGGGTGGACTCCATCCTCAACAAAAGGCTTGGCCTCTTTTAAAAACTCTCCGGCTAGTAGGACAACAGTTGTAGTTCCATCACCAACCTGCAACACAGAAAAAGCACTCTGAATCATCTTAATGGCGTAAAAAAAAAATTGGATCTTGATAACATCAATATCCTCTAAGAGATTTGCGATGCCGAACAGACAAAGACCAACTCAAACTTAAAATCTAAGTTTATTACTGAAAACCCCATGTTCATGTAACCATAAAAGGCCATTTCAACCAAAAATTGAGAAATGATTTGGAATCTTCAAAAAAAAAAAAAAAAGAGGGGAGAGGGCTGGTGACCTCGGAGTCTTGAGACTTGGCGATATCAACGAGGATCTTGGCGGCAGGATGGACAATATCAAGAAGCTTCATGATGGTGGCGCCGTCGTTGGAAATGGTGACGTTCCCTTTGTCATCGTGGATGAGCTTGTCCATACCCCTGGGACCGAGGGTAGTTCTAACCACGTCAGCCACGGCGGTGCAAGCGTTTATGTTGCTGACTAGCTGCGCCTTCCCCTGAGACGTATCGGTTCCTTCTTTCAAGAGAATGATTTGCGGTTGCTGCAAACAAGGAAGAAAAAAAAAACAAGAAAAAGCGAAGCAGATTTAGTAGCAGTTAAAAAAAGCCATTCAAGATGTTAAGAAAATTAAGTATGAAACGAGGGAAAAGGAGGGTACCAGCATGGCTGCCATTGTTACTAGGGTTCTGCTTGTTGGTTTTAGGTCGAAGAAAGGAGCAGAGTGCTGTGGTTCTTTCCTGTTTCGCCGCTCCTTTAGGGGTTCAACTTCAGAGACTGAGAGGTAAATGTTTAAAAACTAGGACCAGAGTTTAAAACGGTGAAATTTTTAACTAATTGATTGATTGAATTATTTAAATTAAATTATTTAATTAAAAAAAATTTAAATATTAAATAAATAATATATATTTAGTTAAGTAGTACCATATTTATTAAAATTTTAATAGTTAAAACATTTAAATTTTATTAAATAATATATTTTTTAAAATAAAATATTAAAAATAAATTAAAATTTAATTTTTTATAATTTTTTTAATTTTTTAATTTTTTATTATTTTTTAGTTTTTAACTTTATAATATATATCGAATTAAATTAAACAAAGATTCTTAATTCTATGCAATTTTTTCGAAGTTGATGCCCTGAGGCCAAGGGCTCATGCCGAGGGCCGATTTAGATTTTAGAGTCCCTTTTTTTAAACGGATTACAGCCCAATTACTAGTATTAGGTCTTTTAATTTGTAGCTTAAAAAAAACCCAAAAACAATAAAAAAAATATATCTCCGGTATTATTAGGTCTATAGCGGTTTTTTCTTTTTCTTTTTTTTTTTTTTTTATTTTCCATTTTTTCAATCACGTGTATGTTATTGAACCGTCAAACTAATTGATTTTCAATTGAAACAGCTAGTCTTATCATTTTTTATCAATGGCTTTTGTTTATCTAAGTACCAATTCAAGTAGAACTTGTATCGTGACTTACTAGTTTCACCCAATT
>JBBYHK010000005.1:5480733-5494629 GCA_038382065.1 Adansonia grandidieri
AGCAAAAATATAATATTTTATCCCTTCTGTACCTCACAAGTGCTTACGACTAACATTAAACATTATGATTAAAAACATATCCAAACTAATTGAAGAGTCACTGGTTTCATTGAGATTGCTACAATGTTCAAATAACACAACATTCCACATATTTATGTATAAAAATCAGCAATGATAGTGACCTTTATCAGTAAAAAGAGTGGATTGAATTTCACAATTCATGTTGTCATCTTTGGTTTTTCAAATGTGAGCTCCAGGAAACTTCCTCTGCAAAGGCTCTCATTATGCTTGAGCAATGATTACCATCAAATACCTTCTTTTTCTCTTGAAAAGAAAAGCAAAGTAGGAGAAGTAGCTACACTGATAGGCAACTGTACTATCTTCCTTATGTCCTTGCCACCGCTGAGTTCCATGTTCCTCCAATCAATGTACCAACTCTCTCTCCCTTTATAGCTTTTGAGATGTTACCGGGTTTGTTTAAATTGAAGACAACAACTGCGTTGAAAGAAAGACACTTAAATAAATTAACTCCGATTCCCTTTTTTGCATTTAGCCAACTTACAAATTCCAGATGTAGCCTACTTATAAGTCAGGCAAGTTACGATGTAGATTACAAAAGTCTAAACATACCAGGAATGTTATTTTCTTGGCATAGAGTAATGGCAGTCATGTCCATCACTGAGAGATCTTTCAAAGTCACCTCATGATAAGTTAGTGTGTCATGAAGACAAGCATTTGGATTACGCCTGGGATCATCATCATAAACCCCATCGACATTTGTGGCTTTCAGCACAACCTCTGCATTGACTGGGCCACAAACAGAACATCTAATTTTATTCCAAACAATAGCATTATCTTGGCATTAAGAGAACATTTATTGCCAAAACAAAAGTTAAAAAAAATTCCCATTTTAAGTCAGTTAAAATTTATTTCAACAAAATGTACGTAATGAGGGCAATCTTATGGAAGATTCAGAGTATTTTCAAAATCTCAGAAATTTGCCAAGTGATTTAGTATATATAGTATGTTTCAAAAGTATCAACAGGCTAGATGTATATATTCCCAACCATGTAACTATGCATTCTGACTGGAGAAAAATTGCTTACTTTCTGCACAACGAAGGGCTGCAGCAGTGTCTGTTGTGAAGAATGGATTACCAGTTCCAGCTGCAAAAATGACAACCCTTCCTTTCTCCAAATGCCTCACAGCCCTTCTACGTATATATGGCTCTGCAACTTCTGACATACGAAATGCAGTCTGGACACGTGTTGGTATGCCAATACTCTCCATTGTTGCTTGAAGAAATATAGCATTCATTACAGTTGCTAGCATTCTAGCAAAACAAATGCAGCAATCACACGAGTGAGAGAGAGATTCCATAAAGTAGCTCAGGCGTAATTTTTTTCTGCAATACCTTTAAATGGTTTTTTTTTTTTTTTCTTCTAGGAAATACAATCTCTGAAAAAAAAATTAAAAAAAAAAACCAGAAAGACTTCTGCTACACATAAAAAATCAAATAAAATAAAACATTTACCCAATGTAGTCAGCAGATGAACGATCAAGCCCACTAGATCCTGCCCAAGAGGATCCACGGAAAATATTACCCCCACCGACCACAATTGCAACCTGCGACAAGTACCTAAAATGATTTAGACATATAAAATAAATCAAACAGGGTTGTTTCTAATCTCTTTCAGTTAGGATGCTCATTCTGACAACCAGCAAGTCTTTCTTGCCAGGTAACGTCCTCCCAAAATCTTTTTATTAAATTCATAGAAAGCATTTATCATGCAAGTTGCAACTCAATTTAATTTCTAGTCCGCTTAAGTTCACTAACAAGTAAAATTGATGCTATTTTATTTGGTCGTAAGAATTGTTTATCCTAATTAAATTTCATTTTAAACAACAGCAGTTATCATCGTAAGCAATCTCCAAGTAGCGATGCATGGTCCTCCATCAAAATGTATAATCCTAGGATTTCAGAACAAAATTGACAACTAATCAACAATTAAACCTGATGTTGCAACAACACAACAGCTAAACTGAGAAAGGGAAAAACTTAAGCAATAACAACCAAATTTAAAGAGGATTGGAAGAGAAAGAAAATGTCACGAAAAATATAAATGGAAGAAGGGGCTTCAGACTAGCCTCAATGCCCAGGCGAGTCACTGATGCAACCTCCCTTGCAATAGCCATTGTAATCTGTATTCAGGCAGAAGTTTTGTACTTCAATTATTATCAGGAACAGAAAATATAATACAAAAACTAAAAGAATTATTCACATCACAACTTTTGGGTCAATGTTTTGAGAGTGATCGCCTGCAAGTGCTTCTCCGCTTACTTTAAGCAAAACCCTTCTCCATTTATAAGATGGTTTGCCATTCATTTGCATTTCAAAGGGAGCCATAGATGACATGTGATTATTCCTGTTAAAACAAGTTGGTTAACAATGTACATAACCAAGCGCTTTCAAGAATGTAAAAAAAAAAAAAAGGGTGACAGAGGGTTGCAGAGAAGTTCAAGTAACTGTTCAACAGACCACGAGTAGGTAGTTAAAGAAAATAGAAAGAATATTCAATATTCACAATAAAACTACAGGCACAGCCCACATGTATGAATCAAGAATTTCAATTTAGTAACCTTGAAAATAGCAATGAGAAATTAAACTCTCAAGCATAAAAGATTATCATTGCACCTTAATATACTAAAAAATGAAAAAAATAAAGAGAAATCAATAATTCTAATTCATTAAGCACAGAATCATCTAAGGAAGATATCAATGTCTCAAGCTTTAAATACGAAGGAGATTGATAAATGATTTCTTATGCAGGTGAACGCATCCACGGACTTAGCTCAAGACTGAGAACTATCTCCAATATAATGAAGCCTTTGCTTGATATTACTTTGCACCAGTGAAATCAAACCACTAAATGCCTTTTTATGAGGGAAAAAAAAAGTTATCTTTCTTCTACATAGTTTTCAGCAACAAACAAAGTATCAGAGACTTGCTTCAATCGAGAATGATAGGGAAGAGACAATGATTCAGAAATTATCTTTGGTTGTTTTTCTCATATATTTCATATATCTGTTGGAAAATTCTGATCTCTATTTACAGAAGCTTATTTTCTACTCCAAAACTAATGATATTCAAATCCCATGAATGGTATTCTAATCTCATTATATGTAAAGCTTCTCCAATTGATCTTTAAATCAATTTCCTTGGTTTGGTTATTAACCAAAGCTATTGTATGGCCTATTATATACTAGTTTCTCATTAATTAATTATTCAATCAATTAATTCTTTATTCCTTTCACTTATTTTGAAAATTATTCCAACATTATCCAATTGATACAACTTGACTCCAATTACTATCACCTATTAGTTGGACAAGACTGTGAACTATCACTGCTTACATGAGCACAAAGTTATGTCTGGCATGAGCACAATGATTCCTCATCAGTTGGACAATACTTAGAACTATCACTGCTAACATGATATGTAAGACATCATAGTACATTGAATGAGTTTAACATACAACAAGTATTTTTTTGGACATCCAAATGATACAACGAAACTCCAATTACTATTTCATTGTAACTGAGAGAATAATTTGACTATTAGGATTTCGAATAAAAAGACAATAGATTCATCTTGTGAACAACTAAAGTCCACCATAAATGTTAGTTACATTGCAAGAATAGTTCCATATCACTTTTACATAAGTCATAGTAACTTCAACTTTTTATAGAAACTCTGCCACAAAAAAGGGATTTGAACAAAAATGAAAAATATTGTCTGACAGCAAATCCATTTCCACTATACATGAAAATAGTTTCCACTTTCCACTTTCCACTTTCTATTGATATCCAATATCGAAGTGAAGAATTTTAGAATTTCCACTTTTTCTTCATAAGTCATAACTCAATAACTCATGACCACTTGTTATCAAAACAATAATACAGTTAACAATATAACATTAAAAATTTCATCAAATTCTAAGAATAAGACTACAAGAGTCGCACTGAGCATCCAAATTCAAAGCCCAAGACAAACTTCCACCACCTCACAGACATTTTCACAAACACCAAAGACACATAACCAAATATGAAATAAAGCAAGCCTGCCCATGAAACATACCTCATGTTCATGGGGTCTGGGCAGGAACCCGGGTCAGAAGAACCCGAACAGTTGATGACCAACCGTCTAAATGAGCTCTGCTGACTCATAATAAAGCTATCTCGATGATGGGTTTTTAGAGGAGCAGGGGCCAAAAATGATGATGATGACGATGAAGAACATGAAGATATGATGGGTAGAAAAGAAATGGAGACTGCCATGGAAAAACTGGGAATTTGATTACTACAAAAGACACTGTAATTTGTTAGTTCAAATGGATGCCGCCAAAGAGATAAGCTTTGGGCTTTTTTTTTTTTTTTTTTTTTTGGGAAAATATCTTCTTTTCTTTCTTCTAGATATAAAGTAGGCTAACAGACTTTACGAATAAAATTATAAAGGGCTACATAGACCGGACATGTTTGCTTAAAGTTATCGGTTCGGTTCTTTGGGCTTCAAATTTTGCTCCCTTAGATTAGTAAATGGTGCGGTCTTAGATTTTTTATTTTTAAAGAAAAATATATTTTTATTTAATTTTTAATAATTTTTATTAAATTTTATATGTTTAAAATATAAATTATATAATATATATTATATAATTAAAAAATAAATCAAATCCGATTGAACTCGATTTTAAATATTAGAATTAAAGTCTCATCTTCTTTTTAAAGATTTTTTTTTCGTAAACTCATTTTTCAAATTTTATATTTTTTTAAAACTTTTTTAAAAATAAAATAAATTTTTAAATTTAATTCGTATATAAATATAAATATATATTTATTTTTAATTTTGAAACTGCATCAGAATTGTTACAAAGATAATTTTTATATTTTTAAAGAGAAAGTGACTTCGCTACCTTTTTATATGTATCATATAAAAAATAGATAGTGATAGTATCTTTCATAAAATATCTCACGGGAGGTAAGCCGGTTGATCAGCAATGACCTAGAAATACCGCCTGTGGGAAGTAGGACGAATTTAACTATATTCGAATTTAAAATAAATTTATATAGATTTGAATTTAGATTTAGAATTTCAATTATTGAGTTATTTTAACTTGAAATTTAGATAAATTTTGAGTAGTTGAATTTTTAGTAACAATTTTCAGAGATTATTGGAGATCAATTATTTGACTTGCTATATGATTGACATTAGGTTGATATAATGATTTTTCAATATATTAAAATTTAATACAACCAATTTGCAGGTGATTTTTTTTTTTAAAAAAAAGAGAAAGAAAAAGTAATTTTTCATAAGATGTGGGTAGTTTTTTTAGGTAAAAGTAGATTTTTTTAATTTTTATTAATTATTTTAAAAAGTATTTTATTGAAATCATTAAAAAATAATAATATTCTTGAATTTATATTTATTAATATAAATTTTATTTAATATTTTAGTAATTTTATCAACTTAATTATTATCACTTGTGAAACCAACTCAATCAAGCATTGAGCTACTTAAAATTAATTAAAAACTTAAAAAGAAGTTATTTAAGATTAAAGTAGTGCGGAGCTTTTTTTAAGAGGTGAATATTTAAAAAAATAAAATTAATTAAAAATATTTATATTTATATTAAATGACATGTTTACCTTATTTTATATATTTATTAATTTTTTTAATTATTTTTTCACTAAATTGGTATCAGTTGATTCATTAATACTAAATTCAATCAAAAATTTTATTAATTGTATAAATGTATAAATATAAATATAGATAAGACCTTATAAAATATTTACGTGAATGGAGAAATGAAATAAATTTCAAGAACTAAAAAGGTAGAATAATTTCCTTTGTATGTGGTACATAATTTTTGCTTTTTAAATATTTTGTAAACAATGCAAAGTTCTAATTTGAAAAAAGCTTATAAAATCAATTAATTTGAAATGGAATTAGAGATGCAAAATTCTTTCCGGCACGTAAGATTGGGAAGGGAGGTAGAGTAATTGTAGATATTATTTATTCTAGATAACTTAAAAGCATTGCTAATTAATTGGGTTATTCATTCTTCAATAAATATAAATCCAAATTTAAAACAACTAATTTTTTTATTTAAAATAAGCATGGAATCCCGTAGAAACAACTCACACGCACACCTACTTACTCGATGTGGGATCATTGAATATCAAAATTACATTCCCCTCCACCAAAACAACCACAAAACCATTTTATTTCCTTTCACCCAAACACGGGGCACACCACTTCGCAAAAGCCAGACTGGGGGGGCCGTGCGTTAAATCTCATATAAACAACCTACGTACAAACCTATTTACTCGATGTGGGATCAATGAATCTCAACATGACATTCTCTTACATCGGAGCAACTACATGAAACATGTTTTTTTTTCAGAGACAGGACACACCACTTCACAAAAGGATTGCAATTTTGTTAGAACAAATGATTTTGGAGGTTTGGTTTAACATCTAGACATTAGTAAAAAGAATTGGTAATAATGACTTGGACTTCATTTTAGTACTTAGATGTCTTAATTATTTAAATAGGTTAAATTTATACTAATAATAAAGTGACTAATTGAATTTGGTGCCATTAAATCAAGTGACACCCACTCGATTAATGAAAAACATTAAATTTAAATTAGATTATAATAAATTTATAAAATAAAAGATAAAATGTCATTTAATATAAATTTTAAATATTTTTAATTAATTTTATTTTAAAATATTCACATAAAAACTATGTACGACCATAGGTAACTTTTTTCTTTTTGTTCTTTTCATTCATATATTAAGTGTCTCAAAATCTAATATAAACTAAACAACTTAAATATAAAACATTAAAAAGCATGAGAATTATAAGCAGGAAATCACAATTTAAAATTTTAATTGATCAATCTTAACATATGATAATTTGGGCTTATATTGTAATGAAGAAGAAAGATGGTATGGTATGACGCAATTTGTGCTGGTTTTAACTTTTAATATCTGCATCATGTTTGGCCAGCCATGCCAGGTGTATTCGGCTCACTACAGTGTAACGAGCATTTGTTTGGCCAAATGGCCATTTAATCAAATAGTTTATTCCAAGAATAATTCTCAAAGTTTTAGAATAGTCATTCAGTAGTCTTCCTCCGAATGCCTATTCCAAGATCGCCTGGAATAGGTTTTTTCTCTAATTTACCCAATGCACAAATCAATCGTATCAAGAAGAAAAGGCAAAAAAAATGGAGAGAGAAATGCAAAAAAAAAAAAAAAAATCTCAAAATGGAACCAACAAAAAAAATCTAGAAAAATGAAAAAAATGAAAGAAACTTTCTCTCTTAGGTTTAGGGCTTAAGGAGAGATTTTGGGCTTCTAGATTTTGAAAGAAGGAAAAGAACAACAAAAGGATAAAACATATAAAAAAACTAAGGTGTTTGGAGTGGCAGGATGGCGGAAAATAAGGAAAAAGTTATAGGATAAATTTGTAGATTTGCAATTTTCTAATGATTTATGACGTGGCTTATAAAAATAATGATAAATGTTTATATCCCTTAAAAAAATAAAGCCACCTTAAAAAAAACTTTAAAAGAAAAATCATTAAAACTAAACATTATCTAAAGGTAATTGAATGGTTTTGCCAAAACAAAACTTTCTAAGCAATAAAGAAAATTGAAAAAAGAAAGCAAAAAGGAATTGGCTTTAAAAAATTAAAAACTATCGTTGAACCATAAATCCCAAGAAAAAATCCACAAAATCTTATTCCTAAATTCAGAAATCCTGTAAAGCAAACCTGAATTAGTCTTTGAAAAATTGAAAACTAAAAGCACTAAAACACCTAAAGTCCCAAAACAAGCTAAACCTTAATTCCCAATGTCATCAAAGAAAAAAAAAAAACTTTGCAAGGGGTTATAGAAACGTTAAGAATGGAAAGCATGCAAGAGGTTTTATGCTTAATACTTTTCATTATTTAAGTTTTCTAAACAACTAGACATGTGGACTGGCTTAAGAGTCCACTGAGTTATGTTTTGTCTATTCTTGTAGTGGACTGTTAAGAATGTTGTTGTTTGTTTTTTCTTGAATTTATTGGTGTTGACACCCACCTCATATGTTTCCATTATTTGTTCTCAGATTTTGGTTTGCTTGGTAATGCCTCAATTTTTTTTACTGTATGGAATAAAAAATTTATTTTATTTCACAAATTGTACATGCTTAGTTCCATTTATGACTTGTAATGGATTATGATATATGTAAACTGTACACGCCTTCCACTTATGACCTGCTTAGTTCATCTTATTATTTTATAATTCTTTATAGAATGTTCAATTTTAAGATGCAATGTTTGGTGGGGTTGATTAATAATGTTTGGTAAGGTTGACTAATAAATATAGGCGTTTGAATGTATGCTACATCAATAGTTCCATTTATTTGATTTAGTTGTTTCTTACTTGTTTTAGCCTCCTAATAATGTAATTTAGAACATGTAATTAAAATGTTTCTTACTTTTTGAAGATGGAGAAGATACTTTTCTAAAGAAAATGAAATTAAGGTTTTATCTTGGAAGAACATTGATTAGTGGTTCCAAAGTGTCGTCTGTGGATAAGAAAGTCAAAGTGATAGAACATTATGACATTAAAAAAATTTGTAATTAGAGTTCACTCTCAATGGTCAATCAGTTGCACTATAGGTTGAATAAGGTGAAAGGTTTGTATTTTTTAGAATCAAGTATGAGCTTCGATGATGGATTGAAATTGTTGGTTGATGATAATAGTGTTATTCAATTGACAAATCATTTAAATAGCTTAGGTGAAATTTCAATATATGTTGATCATGTTGAGGATCTTTAGGCAAATCTAGTCAAATTTCATTACTTCAACTTTCTATGAGTATATTAAGGAATTGTTTGACAAGTGTAAGAATAAGGAGAAAGATGGTAATATTGACAAAGGAAATCATAGTGATAATGATAGTGGTGATAAAAGTAGTAATGTGAGGATGGTGGTGATAAAGAGTTAAACATGGTTCAAATTAATTGGTGTAGTTTTGAGGGATGATGATTTGGCAACTAGTCAATAGAAATTGAGGCAATACAAGGAAGATTTAGAAAGATCAAGACCAATAATTGAGGAAAGGATTCATAGGAACCAATCTGAAAACAGTGGCTCAACTATCATTATTCTTGTTCTTAGCTCGAGTAGCATAGATCAAGTTATTACAAACCCTTTTAAAAAACATAGTCTGGTGGATTCTATGGTGCACAAAAGGCAAATAATGGATCTGAAATTGATTACATTAATTTAGATGACCTTGGCAACTACATATCAATAAGTTACGCCGTAATGCTAATGATGCACAAAGAGTAGAGTTAAAAGTTTTTATTACATTTCTGATATGGAGATGAAGGCTTCTTTGTAGGTCAAATATCTAAGGTTCTTGCTTAGTTCAAGGTACTTTTAATGATTATTCTATGAATAAGCAATTTGTGTATCACTACAAAAAAAGGATAAAATAAGAGTGAAAGCAAAATGCATTGCTAAAGGTTGTATGTAAGAGATTCTAAAGTTGAGGCATGGAAATGATAATTCATTTAGGGTGAAGACCTATTATTCAAAGCATTCATGCTTTTTTATGACTTAAAACAAAATAGTGACATCCAAGGTCATAACAAACCAAGTTGAAAGATGATATTGCAAAAATGCCTTTCATGAAAGGCAAACATGCATGTGCATTAGCGAGGAAGAAATTTGGTGTCATTATTAATATGGATAAAGCAAGGATGGTAAAATTGAGAGTGATGAAGAACATCTAACAAAGTTACATGAAGAGTTTAGTCAATTGACGGAATATGGTGATGAGTTTTGCGAGGCTAATCCTAGTGGCACTATGAAAATGAAAGTTGATAGGAGTTCACCAGATTCTTCACCATTATTCCATCAGATGTATATATGTTTTAAAGTTGTGAAAGATAACTTTAAAGAAGGATGTAGACCCATAATTGGATTAGATAGGTTTTTTTGAAGGATTTCTTAAGGGACAATTACTAATAGCTAACGGTAAAGATGAAAAAAAAACTAGATATTTCTCTTAGCATGGACTATAACAGTTGGAGTCGAGAACAAATAAAATAGGACATGGTTTTTGGAATTGCTAATAATTGATCTTAACACCATAGACTAGACTAGATAGACAATGATGAGTTACATGTAGAAAGTAGATGCTAAAATTTTTGATAATTTGTTGTACTTTTGTGTATGATATATTTTTATTGTGTTTTATGTATCTAAACGGGTGGGTTTTCTTTGGTTTATTAATTACCTTCTTCTTTTTTTAGAGCAAAGTATATGTGACAGACATATGTATGCTAGATAGGGCAAAAAATTTAAAGACCGAAAACTGAAATTGCAATTTTGGATCTTTGCAAGATAACCAAACAATAAAAATTCCTAAAGTAAATGGAAATTCTGAAAACCAAAATGAGGTTCCTCATTATTACTTGAATGAAAGTTGTAATCTACCATATTGATCATAAGCTTTTTTCTCAGATTTCTCCAAATATGATGTGATAGATAAAAATATGTATAAGGCTTTAATGGAGTGATGGTTAAAGCAAGATGCAAGTCTATTATTTCTATGCTTGAAGACATCAAGCTATATGTTATAAGGAGATTGGTAAGGAATAGGCAACTGGGTAGGAATTGGAACGATGATTATAACCTCGAATTTTATGAAGGTTAAAGAAGTCAAGGGTGTCAGCATCCAAAGGGAAAGTTCATTTGAATAAGGGAATCTTGCATGAAGTCTTATATGAGAACCCTAAAACAAATATCCGAGAAATCTATACGGTTAGCATCAGTAAGTCCACATGCTCTTGTAAGGCTTAGGATATTAGTAGAATACTGTGTTCACATGCCTTTATTGCAATCATATATGACAGAAATGACCGCAAAAATTATTTGGGTTCTTGTTTTAAAAGAAAGGAGTATTTGAAAGCATATCAACACATGTTGAATCCTATCAAAAGTCTCATGTTTTGGCCTAAGAATAATGCAGAAGTGATATTGCCCCAACTATAAAGAAACAACTTGCAGACCTCAGAAAGAAATGAGAAGAGAAGAGTTAGAGAGTTATAAAAGACAAAGCTATCAAGGGTAGAAAGTAAAATAAGGTGTAATATTTGCAAGAAATAATCATAATAGGCCAAGATACCTAATGTTGTCAGAAGCAAACTATCAAAATCCCTCAACCTTACAGGTAAGAGAAAACCTCAAATTGTATTTAATATAGTGTTTATATTAAAGATCATGTTTTTATTGAGGCATATTCTATATTTTTTCATATAGAAATGTAGAAACAAAAGGAAAACTCATTCAGCAGAGTCCTCATTGACAAATGCAACTCAATTTTCATAGAAGACTAAAAAATAAGATCCACCAATGTTTCTATTTTAAATGTAAGCTAATAATATATTTCAGGTGGTCTTTGGGTTTATATTGTGAAATACGTATTATTGTTCATAAAATAATGCTTTAATATAGGTTGGAAGGCTGAATCAATTGTACATTTCAAGTGGCACTAGAGTCAAACATGTCATTAAAAGAAGAAAACTATTAGTAAGAACATTTGTTTGGTGTTTAAGTTCTTATTTATGTTTTCGCCTCGGTACAATTTGTGAAAATTTGAGTATTTTGTAATTTTCTAAGCCAAACCATTGAAAAAAAGACATGATTATGCAGGACACAGAAAAATAACAAAAACGCAAGCAACTTAATAGGAATTGTTCAGATAGTAAACATATGTTGGCTACGATCAAGGTTAATTTATGGTACCCACTAATGTATGATCCTATTTTATGCCCAAATGCTTTTTTCTATATCTTTCTTGAAGCATTCACCCAAGTTGAAAAGTCATAATATGATTTTGTAGATGTTTAGAATCAATAGGCAAAAGCATGCTAAGCTGGAAAAGAATCATGCATCTTTAATTGATATTGAATTAGGTATGTTATCATAAATATTAGGATGACTTTTCTTTTGGAATGGTTTTTTTTTTTCACTAGCAATTCAATGGGTCGTTTGGAATGATATTTAATGGATTTTTTGCCACCAATTTTCTTTAAAATTGAATGACATTGAATGCTTACCAATTTTCTTTAAAATTAAATGACATTGAATGCTTATAGTGAAGGTTTCAGTTGATTGTATCTGCTAATTGTCTATTGAATGATATTGAATAAAGTATAAGATATTTCAAGTATCTTCCTTTGTATTCGTGATGCACATCTAGAAATTCTTGCCGTTAATTATTTTTTTTATAACTAAATTGCCCAGATTGATGAATAGAGATTGCCCATTGCATCTTTATAAGTGGAATGATATTGCAAGCAAGAATAGTATTACAAGCAAGCGGTCTTTATTTATTAGAACAAAAAGGTTGGATTCCATTAAATATTTCCAAAAATTTAAATTCAAACTAAATTCATTATAATCTCCAAATAAAAAACTCCCAAAAAATCAAAATCAACCAAAAATTTCCAGATAAATAAAGAAAAATCAGTTAATTCAAGAAATGATCTAATTTGTTTCCTTTTTTTTCTTAATTTCTTTATAGTTTTTTATATCAACCTCTTTTAAATGTTTGAGGTTAGAGTTTTTATTTCAGTTCGATTAAATAGTGGGATTTTAAGGTTTAATTAGGGTTCATCATGATGGATTTTGTTTCTTTAAGGCAAAAGTGCTTTTTGCTTTCTTTTTTCATTTTTTTATGGCTTCGAAAAATATTTTTGGGCCAAACATTTTAACGTTTAAATAATTATATTAATGTTTAATGTTTAATGTTTTTCTTTTCTAGGTTTTTTTTTAACGTGGCTTAATTTTTTTTAAAGGATATAAACATTTATCATATTTTTATAAGCCACATCATTATTTTAATTAGGGTTAAGTGTTACATCAATATTTTAACATTTTTCCTTTGTATTCTTTACTAACATTACCATTGTGATTCAGTTTTAAACATGCACGGATTAATTTACTTATGTTTTTAGTATATAAACTAAATTGCATAAGATTATGTAATACAGAGACTCCATTGGTACTTTAATCGTCTGTTTGTGTTTGACCTATCTCTGAGAATGGATAGAATTCTTCCTAACGGATTTCGTCCTTGGATTAAACAGTGGCTCTTTACCTTTGACCTTGAGTATTCGAAAGCACAAGCTTTTTTTATTGCCACTTTGCTAGTATTGTCTGGGCTATTTGGCAACACAAAAATGAATGCATCTTTACTGGGTCTGTGCCTAATCCAACTCTAAGCCCTACTCTCGTATAAATTCTAGGTTAAGGGAATCATGTATGCCTTTGGCAACTGCTCCAAGGTTTGCAATAACTCCAAAAATATTAGGAATTATACTGACGAAAGCAAGCAAATCGTAACTTGAACACTTCAAACTCATGGACTATTTTTATAGACATACAACATAACCCTAACTGAAACTAGTTTGGTCTTAGTACACTAGCCAGAGACACTTCAAGCAATATTTTGGTTTTATGTAAAAGTGTTAAGGCTACTATTGGTAGACATGCAAGGATCCTTTTTCTCAGGCAAATCATTTTCCAACTTCTGGTCCTTAATCCTAACCCAATAGTGTGTAGAGATATCAATAATGAATGGAAGAACTTCATTCAAGGAAAACCAAAGTCAACTAGATGCTCCGGTCAGCGTCGATGGAATATGCAAGACTGTCCCTTTAAACATCCAAGTCAAATTCACAACTGAATGGCATCCACTCACAAAAAAAGTGTCAAAAACCACTCGAAACACAGCATATCCATGGATCACCTTTAGTTGGCGAT
>JBBYHK010000005.1:5501259-5519991 GCA_038382065.1 Adansonia grandidieri
ATTGGTTTTCTCCCAGCTTGTCTTTGCCATGTGATCTACACTTTTTCCTTGAGTAAACACGTATGGGTGTTGTATCACATATCAACAGTATGCTTTAGCAAGTTTGTTAATTGGAAAACAATATATGAAAAACAAGGATCTAAAGAATAATTAATGGAACAACACCCTCACGTTACAAGGCTCGGCACGTATGTTATTGAGGCTCGAAGGTGATTGTCGAATATTGGTATATGTCTAATATAAATATATATTTTTTTATTTTTTTTTATATATTTAGAGGATAATACTCTCATATGCATGTTTGAACATGTGTTGTAAATGAGTGTCAAACGTGAGTACGTAAAGGAAAATAAAGAATCAAGAGCAACATAGCTCTTCACTAGCTAGCATAGTAATTATTATTATTATTATTATTATTATTATTATTATTATTATTTTGGTTCCATCACTAGCTAGCATGGGCATGAGTAATGACTTCAAAAAATGACAAATGGAAGAAAATTTTAATTCATAATAGAGAAGGATTTAGACAGGAAAGTATGAGTTAGCAGAATAATTAGTTCAGCAACAACATTATAACACCTCAAAGCAAGCAGTGGCTGAAATCCGACTGTTTATTATCAGCTATAATTCTGCATTATACACTTCATGCCAACCATTTTCTGGTCAAGGTCTCTACAAACTGGACCGCAGTTCCCAATAACGTGAACTGCTTATTATCCTTAGTCTATTAGAGAACTAGTTACAAATGATTATTCCAATTACCTTTGCAAATGAAATCAATGAAAATTAAGATTTAGGAACATGTACTACCAACCATTTGGTAAACTATTTAGTTGGAAGACTGTGGCTGCAATTTGGGCTACATGCTTGGAATCTCAGCAAAGAATATTTCATGCTCAAGATCATGTGACTTACGTGTCATTTAAACTCATAGCATAGTCACGACTGGCTTCAACTTATGATCCGAAAACCAACTCTTTCAAAGATCTTATTGGTGATTCATATCCATGTGCAACAGTATCTCTCCATAGAGCCATTCCTGTTGATGGAGAGAAATTAATTGGATACCGAAAGATTGTTAGGTAAGAAACACATTAAATTTGCTTTTCCCCAATCTCTGTCTCTAGCAGAGAAGAGGAAGGGCATAGGAGAGTATAATACAAGTTAGATAGGGTGGAAAGACAACCTATCCATGAAATTAAGCCGACTGTTGCTGCCAAGAAGAATTCCCGGCTGATAGCGTTGAAACTGGAATGACAAAAACAATTGAGATACTGTGAGATAAGAATTAAGTATGTACATTACAAATTATATACTACTTACAAGTACAAGAATACGATATTCCCATAACCATAAAAGAGTGTAGCCCAAGCAGAACCTGTGAACCTGCAAGTCAGTTGAACCAACATGTAATGAGCATAGACAAACTGTAATGAAAAATTAGCACAAAATTGACCCAAAAAGGGATAACAAATAGATACTAAAACTGCTGACTTTGAAGTCGGTTAT
Source organism: Adansonia grandidieri (assembly GCA_038382065.1). Taxonomy (NCBI): domain Eukaryota; kingdom Viridiplantae; phylum Streptophyta; class Magnoliopsida; order Malvales; family Malvaceae; genus Adansonia; species Adansonia grandidieri. The sequence goes on from JBBYHK010000005.1 coordinate 5,502,772, forward strand.
AATACACTCTGGTTAGCCTTTAAGATTTTATGGTTTCACTGTTATGCGCATGTGGTTGGAATCATACGAATAAAATTGAAAGAGTGCATTACCACATAAAATCACGAATAAATATTGCCCGTGGAATCATAAGTCCATTGCCAATCATAGCAAGCAACATTGATATAGCTGACAAGCCTTTAATATTATCGGGATTCAGGAAATTTGTCCACTGAAAAGGAAGCACAAATCTTAGTCAGGTATGCATATGAATTATTTAATTTTGCTTGACATCTTCAGGGCCTTCGATAAAGATGTTCAAACAAGGATTACCATTTGTGAAACTGGCATCCACATAAAAAGAAGTGTTGCTGTCCATCCAGAAATAGCTCCCACAAATTTTACACCTTTCTCTGAAAGTTTGCCCATATGTGCCTGCATATCTTGGCAAACGCAAGCTCAAAAGGGTGCAGTTGTACTGCCAATTCTCTATATTTGTTTGTAAAAGGAAAAGGCATGAAGTTCCCAAACTAAAAGGATCTTAAAATACATGAAAGGAACCATGAATCTAATTGCTCACCAATCATTCATGATAAACAAAAAAAAAAAAAAAAATTTGGTCAAATTGCTAGAAACAGACAATGTAACAATATAATAGATCAGAATATATAGATCTTACCATAGTTACAGCTGCTACAGCTACAACAAATGCTATTGCTCCCGGCAAGATGCTACTTGGTATATATGGGACAAATGTTGACCACATTATCTGTACTCAAATTGGTCAAAGAAATGGAAAGACGCTTGAATTAATAAACCAATGCTCAATGACCAAAAGGAATATATAAACAGACATTGCTGATCTTTAAATAGATCACATTTGAGTTTGCGCATCTATCAGAGCTTTCAAAGTGTGTGCAGAAAACAGGGGACTGAAATCTTACCTGGGGAAGCACCGAAAGCCCACCAACAGTAATAAAATCTTCCCAAAATTGCCAGATTGTTGCGTTGAGCTTACCATAGTAATTCAAAAAATTTAAAATGAGTCCAGCACTCACAACAATTGAAGTGGCCACAAAATGAGGTAGAGGCATAGCTTCTCCTATTGCAAGCTGAGTAATCACCACATATATCGATACCACTCCTAGTGTTTGCACCACAACTGCCTCCGTTTCCCTTTTCTTGGCGAAGTAAGAAAGCAATGAAAGGTTTCCAAGCAAACCGGTGAACATTCCCTGCATTTACGATACTCCCTTAGGTTCCTAAAGTGACATCTTCATTTGGGACATTGAAAAATTCAAGGAAAAAAATATCAATTTTAAAATTATAAAAGTTCCCTAAAATAGAGGTCATAATCACAGCTCAGCAGAGGCTAAAAGGATCATCAAATAATCTCAACTCTTGTGATGAGTTCACAAAAACAAATTAGACTTTCAACTATTAAGTGTTCTATAGGAAGACTCAAAACCACTGTAATTAAGCTAAGCTTTGCCACAAATAGAGATTTATGTACTGTTTTTCAGCTTACTAATAGGAGGGAAAACCATGTATAGTCCTGCACAACAAAACCTATATAACTTGGTGTCTATTATCTATTTACCGATATAACGCTCACCCTCACTTCTAAGAAGCAAATGATGTCAAATTCATTGTTTCATTGCTCGCATGAAAGACGTTCAAGTCCACAGGTATTTTCCGAAGTAAAAAGGCAAGGAGATTTAGCATTTTGCCCCTGCTACGATTGATAGAACATAAAAGGCCAGAAGCTTACTTACATTATTCATCTGTCTTAAACCCTTGGATTTTTGGTTTCAAGATATCAGCAAAAAGCATTAGAAAAACAACAATTAAGAAGCCAAAACGTAAATGTTAAGTAAACCACAAGAAATCTAGCTGTACTTTTTAATTACCAGCCATGGCACTGCCAAAAGGGCAGTCTTATTCCCTGCCAGAAGATTGCGCGCATTAAGGATGATCTGAGGCAATTGGAGCAACAAAAATGGCAAATTTGCCGCCCCGGCAAACTTTGCTGTCAATGAATCCCATTCCTCATAGCTCTTTGTACTCTTAATATTCACTGATCCCTTTCAAATTCAACAAGCAATCACGAAAAAGAGTCATTAGTAACATTTTAACACTGCTTACACATTTTTCTACTAAACAAATACAGCTCTAGTAAGTTAATCTTCACATCCCAAATTCATTGCTTTTTTTTGCTTCAGATTTCTCAAACCCAGCATCCATGAAACTGTCAGCAATTCATGACATTTAATTAGAAAAAAAAAAAAAAAAGCGGGTCTTTGATGAACTGTTTTTTCCCCCTAAAAACATAGGGAAAAAATCAAATTAAATAAATAAATAAAAACTTCCGAGCATGATCTTTTTTAACTTTTGGACAGTGCAAAATTGAAATAACCCATTTGAATCAGTCTCTCATTTGTTTATCAAAAATCTCTGACTTCACTTTGAGGCCTTATTTGGTTGCTCAAAATTCAGTGATTCAAATAAATAATAATTGAAACAAAGGAGGAAAGAAAAACAGTTAATTTGATTCTCTTGTATAAAACTACACCAAAAAAATTAAAAGATAAAACAACTGAAATGTAAAAACAAATCACTTCACACTCGGTAAGCAGGCAAACAGAGCCTTATTTGTCAATTAACTGCCACTTTTTTCAATTAAAGAAAAATGTATTCCAAAATACCTTGGGAAGTGGGTGAGGAACGTCCGAGTCAAGAGCACGGATCGGCCCGACATGGTGGGGCAGCGAAAGGCGCGAGAACTGACTCGGAGCTAACACATTGAGCTTCTTCTTACTCCCATTCAAAAGCAAAGAAAAGGATTTGGATGGCAATAAATGTGAAGGGGAAGCGCAGTTCCGGCAAACCAAAGAAGAATGATGATTGGGAGCCTTGGCAGCCAAAGGGACAAACAAAGAATCGGCCATTGAAAGAAGAACAAAATCAGCGAGCGGGATGCGGGAGATGCGAAGAGGAGCTAATACTTTTACAGGATGAAGATCAGGGAGAGTGAGAATCTAGAAGGGACACATGGAACGATTATAGAAGCCTAAGAAGTGGTAGGATATAATTTGACAGTATAGGGATGTGAGATTAACATGTGAAGAAATGGCTTGGAGTACGGGGAACGTTAAAAATGTTAGTACGTCACAGTTTTAGGAGAAGGAAGCGGTAGATCGGATCTTTATTTTGTCTTCTTCAGACGACACAACTGTTTTTCATTTTTCTTTTGAGGCGTGGCGAAGTGGTAAGGCAACCCGCTCGTCGGAGGTTCGAATTCTTCTGTTCCAGAGTCCGTGATTTTTTTTTTCTTTTAATTTGAATTAAGTTAAATTTAAATCGGTAATTTTTTTTATTATTTAATTAATATTAAAATATAAAAAATATTATTTTTATAATTAAATTTAAATAAAAATATTTTTTTAATTACTTAAAAACTTATATATAGACATATCTGTTTTAAAAGTAGAAATGAGGAGTTTATTTATGGACGTATTATTTATTTTCTAAAAGCATATGTAAAATCACAAAAATAATCATAATTTTATTATGTAATTTTTTATTTATAATTTTATTTCATTTTTAAATAAATTTTTAATTAAATTGATGATTGATTAACTCTTAACACGAAGTTTATGTACATTAATATTATAGATTCATAAGCCTTTGGAGAAACTTTTTGAGGAGCTTTTTAATGTTATGCAAGCAATCAAATAAAAGCAGACTACCAAGACTAAAAACAATAATAATAACTAATAAATAAGGGCTAAAATTATTTGTCCATCTAGTGGGATAGACGGATCAACTTTATAATTGTTTATGTTCGAAAATATGTGATTTCCACGTTATACTTCTTAATTTGATTGGAAAATAATCAAAAATTAATTGTAAAAGAATATTTTGAAAATAAAATAATCTTTTTACTTCTCTATGAAATTAAAAGTACAATTACATGTTTTAAATGTGAGTGTAAAATTTGATCATATATCACAAATAAAGTGATAAACTTCACTCTTATATTTCCCCCCAAAAAAAAAAATAGAATACTTCAAAGTAATTAGTCTTTGGCACATTCAATATGCGTGAAGTAATAAGTAATTAAATTATTTCGATAAATATTAAAAATAAAAGTTAGTTATTCTAAGCTGTAAAATAAAGAAAAAGTAGGAATGCAATTCGAATAAGATTATTCAATAAAAAAAACTCATGTACGGTTTTAAAATAGGAATATAATTTTGATATATTATTGAAAAACCTCTTAACTTATTTATAAAATTAAAAAAAAATTGTTATTGATGGATTCAATAATTATCTTTTAAGATAAAAAAAAAATGGAAGAAAATGTAAGTTTTCAAAAAATGGATTTAACCGATATATATATATTTTTTAAAAAAAGTAAAAGACTAAAATAATCTTATTAATTTATATTTTATTACTATATTATAATTTTTTTTTGGTGAAATAATGTTTAAACCAATTGGGCCAACCATTTGGGGAAACAAAAGGTTAGCCCAATTATCTACCAAAACCATCTTCCCATTTTAGGACCTCTCAAGTCAAAAGTCCATGTCGAAATCAAACCCCCAAATTCACTTTTTCCCTTATGCCGGATCCTTCAGCTGGATCTTTGAAACGAGAAACCTCACCCGACTCGTTGATCGTGAAGTAGCAGCAAAACCCAAATCCCTAATCAAGTCGGTTCCTCTCAGTTCCCTCTAATTTGTAATTTCTCCTTCTTTTCCAGTACCTATAAATCAAAATCCCACATCCATTTCTACCCTCTTTCGAAGCTTTTCTCTTGCTGAGATTTCCAGGTACTTATAATCTCATCGTTTTGTACTGTATATTTTTCTTATAATTTCGTGTTTTTACATCGCTTTCTTTAACAATCTCCAAATTTGCGTTTTTTTTCCTTTATAAGTTCTGATTCTTTCTGCTCTTTTTGCTTCAGATTTTGGGAAAGCGAAGAAAACGAAAATTTGGGTTTTGATTAAAAAATGGATGAATATCAAGAGATGGAAAGGTTTGGGATGGAGAACGATTTTGAAGATGGGCAATGGATAAACGGCGAATTCTACTATAAAAAACGCAAAGAAAAGCGGACTCAGACAAAAGATGATGTTCTCTACGGTGTTTTTGCATCTGATTCCGACTCTGAAGACGATGATTCTTCTTCATCGAGGAAGAGAAGAAAAGAATTCGGGAAAAAGCCTGACTTGACGAAGCCTGTCAACTTTGTTTCAACAGGTACTGTAATGCCTCCCCAAGAAATTGATAAGAATTCTAAGGTAGAGAACGAGAGTAATGTTTTTGATGATAATGAGAATGATAGCAGGCCTGGATTGGGTTCTGGCGTAGGGTTAGGATTTGGTGGAAATGATAGCTTGCGAAAAAACGATGGTAATGTTGAGGATGATGATAATAGTTTTTTGCCGACGGCCTTCGGGAGGAAGATAAAGGAAGGGGCACTAAGGAGAGAGAAAGAGAGGGAGCGGTTGAGAATGGAGAAGAAAAGTTTAGGAGGGAAAAGGGAGGTTGGAGGTGGTAATGGGGATGTTGGGTCATTCGAGAAGCATACCAAGGGTATTGGGATGAGGTTGCTTGAGAAAATGGGGTATAAAGGAGGTGGCCTCGGGAAGAATGAGCAAGGGATTGTTGCTCCTTTTGAGGCAAAGATGAGGCCTAAGAATATGGGAATGGGGTTTAATGATTTTAAAGAGGCTAAGTTGCCAGGGTTGCAGGAGTTGGAAGAGAAGAAGAGTGTGAGTCAGCAGCCTGTTGGGAGAGCAAAGGAGAGGCTTTGGTTGAAGAATGCGAAGGGGAGGAGGAAGGAGGAGTATATTACAGCGGAAGAGTTATTAGCAAGGAAGCAAGAAGAGGGTGTTGAAGTTGTTCAGAAAGTGATTGATATGAGGGGGCCACAGGTTAGAGTTTTGACCAACTTGGAGAATCTTGATGCCGAAGAGAAGGCAAGAGAGAATGATGTTCCAATGCCTGAATTGCAGCATAACTTGAAGTTAATTGTTGACTTGGTAGAGCTTGATATTCAGAAGATTGATAGGGATTTAAGGAACGAAAAGGAGACAGCATTGAGCTCGCAGAAGGAGAAGGAAAAGTTGGAGATTGAAGTTTCGCATCAGAAGCAACAGTTGGCTAATATGGAGCAAATTGTTAGTGTGTTGGCCCGGATTGAGGAAGAGAATGTGTCTGGAAAATTGACCTTGGACTCTCTTGCAAACAGTTTTAAGGATCTGCAGAGGAATTATGCTGATGATTATAAACTGTGTAACTTGTCCTGCATTGCATGTTCATTTGCTTTGCCTCTGTTTATAAGAATGTTTCAGGGTTGGGATCCTCTTGAAAATCCATCTTACGGGATGGAGGTGATATCAGCATGGAAGGATGTATTGCAAAGAGAAGATGGTAATGACATTTGGGAGGATGTAACAACACCGTATTCTCAGTTGATCTCAGAAGTTGTTTTACCAGCTGTTAGAATATCTGGCATCAACACATGGGAGCCTAGGAACCCTGAGCCAATGCTTGGATTTTTGGAATCATGGGAAAAGTTGCTGCCGTCTTCCATTCTTCATACCATTTTGGATACTGTGGTAATGCCAAAATTGTCAAGAGCAGTTGATTCATGGAACCCACGCAAGGAAACTGTTCCAATCCATGTTTGGGTTCATCCTTGGTTGCCGATGTTGGGGCAAAAGTTGGAGGGCTTGTATCAAACCATACGCATGAAGTTGAGTAACGTTCTTGATGCTTGGCATCCAAGTGATCCATCTGCTTATGCTATACTATCACCTTGGAAGACTGTGTTTGATCCAGTGAGTTGGGAACAACTTATGCGCCAATACATTGTCCCAAAGCTGCAGATTGCTCTGCATGAGTTCCAAATAAACCCTGCAGATCAGAAGCTTGATCAGTTTTATTGGGTTATGTCTTGGGCCTCCGCGATTCCTATTCATCTCATGGTTGATTTGATGGAGAAATTTTTCTTTGTAAAGTGGCTGCAGGTTTTGTATCATTGGTTGTGTTCAAAGCCGGACTTTGAGGAGATCAAAAATTGGTACATGGGTTGGAAGGGTCTTCTACCACAGGAGCTTTTGGCGAATGAAAGTATCCGTAATCAACTTAACTATGGCCTTGAGATGATGGTTCAAGCTGCTGACAATGTACCGGTAGTGCAGCCTGGTTTGAGAGAGAATGTTACATATCTTAAGGTGCGTGAGCAGAGGCAGTTTGAGGCTCAGCAGAGAGCAGCTGCACACGTGCAACAGCCAGCTGCAGCTGGCCTGGGTACGGCGGCCCAGATGGATGGTGTTCCTGAGATGAGTTTGAAGGAAGTAATTGAGGCCTATGCACAGCAACATGAGTTACTATTCAGGCCTAAGCCTGGCAGGATGCATAATGGTCAACAGATACATAGCTTCGGTAACATAAGTGTAATAGTTGATTCACTTAACCAGAAGGTTTATGCCCAGAAGGAGGATGGCTGGTCCCTGGCGTCACTTGATGATCTGTTGAAATTGCACTATAATTCTCTTGCAAGGAGACGTTGAGTTTTACGCAGTTCCTAGGAGAGATGCTGCACTGGGAAATGTTTTTGAGTTTTGAATTATGGAGGTCAAATGTATTATGCATGGAAAGTTTTGAGAACACGAGATTAGTTCAGTTCCCTCTTCATTTTTCAGTTATAGGAATTGATTATTCAGAGTAATTTTTTTGGCAATGCTTAATCTAAAGTGACGAATCTCGTATATTTATTATTTTCCTGTACTCTTAGTGAACATGGTTATTTATTTTAGGCAGCCTTGCCGGGTTCTGTATTATTATCATGTATCAACGACCTCGACACTACCTCGCATGTGTGCATTTTGAAGAAACAGCAATGCCTGCTCTCAAAGCACATAGCTGGCTAGGTCGGATGGTTTCTGTTTAAGATCTGGCTTGTCTAGATTTGCAGGTAAGTGTAACGTACTCGCTGGAGTTTTCTTAATCTTATCCCTGTGATGTGTAGAGATGGCTTGACATGATAATGGCAATAAATAAGCTTTCTTGAATTGTTGAATGTCAAATATCCGATTGAACATATTTTTCAAATTTGTCAGCATTTAATGCATAAAGATTGACATTATGTTTCAACAGTCTCTTGACGTTGTGACTTAAAATTCATCAAAGTTGGCAGCAACTCGGACTGTGTGAAAACTGGCATATAAGCTTAGCTCGATTCCAAGCTTCCTCTGCCATCCCAACCTATCAAAAAATGAAGATAACTATTGTGCAGATTGAATTGATGGTCATAATCTTTCGTTTGGTTAACTATTGTGCATATTAATCCTTTCCTCTTCAGAATTAATCTGATCATGTAAAAAACTTGTTATTTCTAACTACAAACTAGACATACCATCTAAATTTGATTAACAGCTTCTAAGGCAACAATTTTCAAACCCATTAGTTGCTGGAACCAGAAACAAGATCAGCGAAAATAAAACTAACCAATTATTTTATTTGGACTACAATAAGAGGGGGGGAAAAGAGTTACATCCTGGATTTCATTTTGTCACCCTTAATAACCGGGTTTTCTTTAGCTAAAACTTGACGATCAGCCTTCTTGAAATCATAGTTGCAAGAGTGTTCCGAAGGGTAGCGGTGAAGCTGACAGAAAACTTTGCCACACCGACACGTAAAACCCATCAAACCAAGCTTCCTGTTACAGCTTTCACACCTGTTCTTGAGCTTTGAAGGACCAGCAACCGATGCAGAATCAGCCAAAACAGAAGCACCTGGTGCAGCTGAACTAGTAGCAGTAGTATCTTCCGTTTTGGCCGATTTGGAAAGCTCTTGTTTCAACACCTCTTCTTTGTAACACTTGGAGCACAAATTCCTGGTCTCCACCGAACCATAGAAACCACAACCGTTTGCACATAAAGGAGGAGTAGCAATCACCATCTTTCTTCTTCTTTGCCTTGTTGATATGATCCTCGTTTATGCTAGAAAATTCTGAGACAATTTTTTTAATGTTTTTTTCAGATTATTTTTGTTGCTTGATTAGAGCCATTATTGATTTTTGAGATATATAGAGCCTAGAAAGAAAGAGTCCAGGAGGCTTCGACTCCATATTCCTTGTTATTGGGTTTGGATTTTACTGGAACCAACAAGAAGCTATCGGTGGATTACGGAATAAATAATTACCATCAAGTTTGATAGTCGAAATTTCTATACATTTTTTTTAAATTTTTTTATGTTACCAAATGTCTGGACTGGATGATCATGAAACAACTCGGTACATTTTCCATGAACATTAACAAACTTTCATGCAATATGGACTCAAAGAAATTGGAAAACCTTACGAGTTTAAATGCGTACATTGAATTAACATTTAAAAAAAATCAAATCAATTGTCGAACCAATCAAGCCTTTTATTTTAGTTAGATTAATTGATTTGATAACTTTTTTTTAATGTTTTTAAATTAATTTAATATAAAATAATACTAAATATAATTGATAATTATAAAAAATTATATTTTGCTTAAAGATATGATCTCTAATATAAAATTAATAGAGTTAAGCATTTAAATTACATTAATTACAAATAAAATTTTAAAATATATATATAACTGGTTTAATCCAATTTTTATTGATTGATCGCTTCCATCATTTTTATATAATTATCGGTTATAGATCCAAACAATCAAATCGATTTGCTTTTTTATTCAATGTGTTGAATACATTAGTACCAAAAGACCCAAGTTGAAATTTAATTAATTATATAAACTTTGAATATGTAAAAATATTTATGTTAAATGATAAAAAAGACTCTAAAAACAAAAATCATATTACATAAAAATATGTTAAATAAAAATTATTATATCTATTTATATAAAAATAAAAAAATTAAAAATAAATGTTATCATAATATAGGATAAAATTTATTATAAAACCATTAAAAAAAGAAAAAATCAAAAAATTATATTAAGTAATTTGAAGAAAACTATGATTTAAATCCGTTAAAAACTATTACTTGGCAACCAAATGAAATAAAAAAAACCCTAGACCGTTATACATTCTTAAAATATATGAGCCGCTAAACATTTTACAATATGTGATGAATAGATTAAAATCAAAAGCTGTCATAATATTTATATTAACATGAGATTTAGTTACATGTTTACTTATAAATTCTAATTTTATAAATTTTTGTTTGATAAGATTTAACTATTTTAAAGTTTTATTCATAATTGATTGTTAAAAGGATTAACTAAAATAATATGGTAATTGCTTTCTTACTAAAAACATTATCATGACTGAAAATTTCAATGATAATTTTTATTAATATTTATAACTCAAATCATAAATAAAAATGAAATAAATCTAATTACTACTTATAATATAATATAAAATTTCATATTATAAAAAGCTTGTTTATCTATGAAATTTTATACACTAAACATAGAGTTACATGTTATATAAATAAATTAAAATTTGTATTAACAAATAAATGAAATTAATACAATTTTTTTTTTTTACTTTTTTCAAGTTAATGAAAAAAATTATAATTTTGAAGATAAATTAATTCAATGTAAATTTTAACTTTTTTAATTTATTATTTAATAAATTTCATTTATCCAAGGTCTTTCAATATAATTATAATTCATATTTACAAATATGATAAATTCTATTATCCAATAAATTTATTTAATCAAATCTTTCAATATAATTAGAATTTTTATTTATAAATGTGATAGATCATTTGAACAATAAAAAAATATTTAAAATGAAAAAATTATAATAACAATAGATATTTTGATCAGTTCAAAAGATTTATTACATTCGTACTTATATATATATATTATAGTTTTTTAATATAAAATATGAATTTATATTTGAAGTTATGTTAGTGTATAGATTTATATATAGTCTATGAACCACAAGATATCACTTATTAATAAGTAAAGTTATTTGTATTTATTTTTAAATATTTTTAAAATTTTATATTTGTTTATTAATGATGTGGCTTCGCATAGTTTATTGATCATGTATAAATTTATAGACTGATTGTTGAACTTAACAATTCATGTATCATATCGTGTTCATATATTTTATCGTATCATAATCTTATTCAAAATATTTTATATAAATTTGGATATTTTAATAGTTAGTATTATACAAATATTAAGATATTCTTATATTCATATTTTATGTTATGTTATGTTTTATTTTTCTTTTTTTTCATGTTACGTAACTATATTCTAATATTGCTGTCTACGTGCCTTGCATTAGATACAAATACTGCGTCAATAACTAAATCTAAGTAATTAATAATGGAAATTATTTTTCCATATATAACATATTTTCCTTTGTATGAATCCTTGTGATTCACGAAATCCAAAATCCAAAATCCAAAATCCAAAGACATAGACACAATTCGAGACTATATATATACATGAACTACAAAGCAAGTGACCCTAATAACATTCACCGACAAGTAATTCAAAAGGAGAGAGAGAGAGAGAGCCAGAAATCGAAAGATTATAGAGTTTTCTTATTAGAATCAACCAAATTAAAGAAGAAGAAGAAGAAACTACGATATGGGCGACAGTTGTAATCTTCCTCCCCTATGTGCCAAGGGTTGTGGCTTCTATGGTTCCAAGGAAACCAAGAATTTATGTTCCAAGTGTTACAATGATTTTCTCAAACACTTGCTGCCTTCCGACGTTGAAGCCAAACTGAAAGTCCCTCCTCCTTGTACTGTTACTGCTTCTTCGGCTGCTCCGAACCCTCATCCTTTTTCAGTCGATTCTTCTTCGTCTGATGCTTCTTCTCCACCAAAATTCAAGAACAGATGCGAAAGCTGTAACAAGAAGGTTGGTTTGATGGGATTTTCGTGTCGTTGCGGCAAAGTTTTCTGCGGGTTTCATCGCTATCCGAACGAACATTCTTGCAACTTTGATTTCAAGACGGCCGATCGCCTGATTTTGGCTAAAGAAAACCCTCTTCTCAAGGATGACAAACTAGAATCCAGGATTTGATCTTTCTTTTCTTTTTCAGCATTAGTTTGTACAGGATCATATATATGCTTGGTTTCTCGTTGAATAGTCACATACAAATCTAATACTAGATTTTTCAATACCAATTGTTTCTTACAGCTAACAGCACCATGATCCGAACACGAAACTTTTAAACTGAAATTGTTAAATAAATGTTTTAATTAAATAAACATGTATATATATATATATATATGCGATTTTGGTATTCATTTTAAGATTTGAACTAGAGATATTCGTAAACTGTAAGCTCAAACAATTCCTACACCAGAATATCGTAAACATTCAATGAAATATAAGCTCAATATCTACAATGGAACTACTAGTTTTATCATTATAAACTAAAGAAAAATTTGATCCATAACAAGTTGTTTTGTCTCCATTAATATAATACATAAAAATAATAATAATAATAATAAATTCGGTCCAACTTACAGGTTCTTAATCAGTAATTTGGAACTCTTGTTACAGCAAGTTTAGGGTCATTAGGCCCACAATTTGATCTTCTCTAGTTACTCTTTGATAGGAAAAATAATTAATTTGAAGATACAAATTTTCCTTTCTGTATATATATACACTCATTCTTTTTTTACCAGGCTGTATGTTGAAGGCATACAAAAATCAATGTTTCACTAGCATAGCCTCCATTTTCTTCTTCCTCGCGGCGTGTTTTAGTTTCTCAAGTGCAACGAGTCCAACTTGCCTAACTCGCTCTCTGGACAAACCTATGCTGAAGAAGTTAAACAACAGAAAAAAGTCAAATCGAATAGGAAAAATTAAACGAAATTTACATGAGAAAATGGAACCCAGAAAGAGACTGTTTAATACCAACAATTTTAACCAATGAGATGCATGGGCTGAAAATTCTGTACATATGAACAAACATGTCCTTTTTCTTTCATTCTCTTCGTTGTTATTTTCAAGTTCCATCCCCATGACTTGAGGAATAAATATCTATGATATTTGCTTTGTTAATGACAGAGACATCCAGGTTATCTGTACTCGATATCATGCATAATCTTTTACTCTAACCGGTTGTCAATAACAAATAAGAGAATTACATAAATGCTCACCGTTTACTGATGTCCTCCCATGTAAGACTTTCCTTATCTAGACCATGATAAAGGCGTATAATCTCCCTTTCTCGTTCTCCAAGCGTTATATTGATGAGTCTGTTCACTTCATCCTGCAAATGTATCATCCATGAGGATTACGTCTTCTTTGTATGGAACACGAATACAAGATCAAAAGCCACATGCACAACCAAGAGACAGTTAAAGTAAGCTAGCAATAGCTGATTTTTTACATATTATTATATCATAAAATCGATCTCGAATTTCCCTCTTTATTCGAACAAAAAAAAAAAGGTTTTGTTTCCAGAAAAACCAACTACATATGATGACCATTCGGATCAACCATAATTTTTCTTGTTTTATTCTATCCAAACGCAAGCCGCTTCCTCTTTTAATCCATTCATGCCCTTCCCAACCCGAAGATGTCTCTTCAATCTGAATTTATGCCCATATAAGAAAAGGAAGATTTCAAGAAAGATTATATGTAAGATGAGGTCAAGGTATGAGAAAACCGAGTCAAAAGCTTTGGTCGTTGAGCTAAAAGAACAAGAAAGAGGTGCGATCTAGACAGTAGGCAGACTTATATATAAAGCAGTACTATAAATATCAAAACAAGTTTCATGACCGTCCCTTGGTGAACCTTACCTTGTCAATAGCAAACATTATGAGCCTCCCATTTGAATATTTCTAAAATATTACTTTTAAGTCATTATTCTAGGAATTAAATTATTCATTTTACCTTGAGTGCCCACTCATCTACTCCATGCCATGGATTGTTTTCGACATGGTTATCTGCAATATACTGAAAAGATAAAAAAAAATAATTAAAAAAAATGGGTTAAAGTAGATAAAAGGAAAAGAAGCATCGAGGGAATTGAAACTCAGTTGAGTTGGTTCGTATAAACGGGAACTTACACTATGATGAGTCTCTCCGGGAAGACCATTCAAAGATGGAAATGCATCCCTGTCAAGGGAGAAGACCTTACTTACCGCCTGCATTTAATGAAAAAGTAGTGTGAGGATGGAAAATGTAATTGCAATATATAGTTCCCACAAAGTTGACTTTCAAAATAGTACCTCAGTAGCATTTCTAACTTTCTTCTGAGACATGTTCAGACTCTCAGCAATCCTCTGAAAATATAAAAAGAATAAAAAAAATTAATGATGGCCTATTGAGAGAATAAAACACTTAAAAGAGTAAAGCTCGGGCACAAAAATTAAACTTCCTAATTTATTTTGAAAAATAATGATGTGGTTCAAATCAAGTGAATGAAATTACATTGTTTTATTAACAGTAATGGAAGCCACTTACATCAATAGTTGGTCTTATTCCTTTCTCTTCCAGCCTATTTTTTGCATTTCGGATTAATCCCAATCTTTCGTGCAAATATGTTGGCAACCTTAATGTTCTTGAGTTCTCAACTAATGCTCTAGAAACACCCTGAGATAAAGTATGAACTATGTTAGATTTTGTACAATCATAATAAAGACAAAAACAAATCTAAAAGCAATACAAAGTACAAAACAAAATAGAAACTTGATAATCAATTATATTGCAAAAGAAAGAACTAGTCTTGGAAGTATATGTATATCTCATGATAAATCCCTGGTGGCTGAGGCTCCCAAATTGAGGGGTCCCAAGAATGTCAACTAAATGAAGCCTTACCCTTGAAGGAATATAAAATCAGGAGCGAGTGAGCAAGAGAGATAAGTACTATGTATTTTCTATCCCTCAAAAGTTGTGGTTATGAACCTATTTCCTTAAGCTTGTGATTTACATATCACCAAGAAAGACGAAAAAAAAAAAAAAAAAAAGAAGTGAAAGACTGGGCAGAATAACATAACAGAGAAATTTATTTCTTTTCTTATTTCAGAAACTGATGGAACCATTAGTATAACAGAAAGCTTCAGCATAGGAAGGACTAAGTTACTGCTGAAATAATAAGATAGATCAATCAAACATTACAGTTGATGATCTAGGGGACCTTGGTCCTTCAGGAATGATAATATTATATTTAGAAACTTTCATTTAGTTCAGAGCAAGTAATATTGTGCACAACGTTTCTTAACAAAATCAGATGAAAATTCACCTGACGTATCCACCAGTACACGTAAGTTGAAATTTTATATCCCTTTGAAGAATCAAATTTTTCAATGCCACGCAAGAGTCCGATCAAACCACCCTATACAAAACAGAAAAAAAGTTCATAGAAGTCAATAGTTCAATATAGTATCAGTAGATTGTCTATCACGTGTTTGAGGCAGTTGATCTAGTAAATTACCTGAATAAGATCGGACATTTCAGCACCCATATTATCATATCTTTGAGCTATTGACATAACCAGGCGAACATTGCTCATTGCCAATTTTTCTCTTGCCAAAGAACATTGAATGAACTTTAACCGTAACTCAGCACGAGAAATTTTCAAGGAAGTTGCAAGCTGTTCATCAGATGGCTCACATCCCAGTCTCTCCTTCAATCTAGAATTCCATGAAAACAATCAGAAACAAGTTTCAAGAATTTAATGGTTTTCTGAATTAGAATGGTTCATCTAATACACATCATATATCATTACCTCAACCTGTGCTCCTCCAAGGAAAGTCCAGCTTTGATTTTCTGCGACAAGCACACAACTTCCGAATGGCTGAGCAACTCTTCACTTACTACACCCTTCACATAACCCTTCAAGCGACTTTGAAGCAGCTCCGGACCGATCAATGATCTTAGCTGCTTAGCATTAGGTTGTATCATTGATTTATTTTGGCTCAGAATTTTCCTCTTGGTATTTAATCTCCGTTGCCGAGCAGACACTCCAGAACAAGTAACAGGTACCTTCCTGTGAGTTTTTCTACTTGGTGATTCAGTGAACACCATCCTCTCACAAGAAAGAGTCCATTGCTTTTCCAGCATAGACTTCTGAAGCAAAAGAAGAGCCTCCACAGAGTAGTCAAGATCATAGCTTTCTTCTTCCAAGTCATTGGATCCCTGAAACCAAGGCTCTGCAATTGAAATACTGGAGGCAGTATCCCCGTGCTCTTTAAGAGCTTTAACTGACTGAGTGTGCCGATTGGATGATGGAAGACTTTGGCTACAATTAGATGATTTTTTTGCAACTATTAAACTTTTAGTGGAAGAAGTTTGATGATATGAAGGTCCATAATCACTGGCATATGAGAGCCTCTCTATGATATCAGAATAAGAAAAGGAAGAACTCAAGAGCCTCTTTCCGGTGCTAACTCCGATCACAGCAGCCGTGGCCATCATACGGATTCTTCTCACTTTCGTACAATTACCATCAAACAATTTAACAAGCTTGTCGAATTAAAACAATTCCATATAATTCTTCAACTGTATATCCCGTTGGCAACGAGGCTAAACAAAATTGTTTTCTTCTTGTACTCTAAATCTCCTTTATGACACGGTTACAGAAAGGGTAAAAACGTTAGAATTATTTCTTTCAACTATATAAAATATAAGATAATGGAAAACTAATTAAAAAAAAGTAAAGGAACAAAAGGAATGGTTTTTTCTAATAAATAACCAAGATTTTATCTTATTTAAGTAGATTCCAGACAGATGTAGCTCATGAATAGTTTGACCAAAGGAAATTTTCATAAATTAAACTAATTGTAAGAGAATCTCAGAGCATGTAGCACATGCTAAGGAAAAGGACCCTACAGCCACGTGAATACAACTACAATTGATTTGATATTAAAGTATTTTAAAGCTTTAAATGACGGTTGATTCAAGATTTGAAACTAGTTAATAATAAAGAAACTGGTTAATTCAAATACCCTTTCAAGATAACACAAAATTAATCCATTCTTCTATTTTTAATCCTCTTACCAAGGCTTTTAACTCATATTTTCAGGCTTGTAAACCATCTAATCTTAAGAAATAGGCACAAAATAAGAAGTCTCCAAAACAAAGAATATCAAATTTTAAGCAGAACCCAACTTTTCTTTTCACTAGATTGAATAAATGATCAGAGAGTTCAGTCATTTTTAAAAAGGTTAGTCTTCGTCATATCCATCAAACATACTAGCAAAACTATAGTTGCAAATGGAACAAACTTCCAATTCTTTCATCCTAA
>JBBYHK010000005.1:5520091-5535846 GCA_038382065.1 Adansonia grandidieri
AAGCTCACCTTAAAAGACTGCCGGATAGAAGCTAAAAGAAGAAAGAAAATGAAACATCCAACAAGAAGAAATACGAGATAGATTGAATAAATGATCAGAGAGTTCAGTCATTTTTAAAAAGGTTTGTCTTCGTCATATCCATCAAACATACTAGCAAAACTATAGTTGCAAATGGAACAAACTTCCAATTCTTTCATCCTAAATTATGTCCTTTTACTTGTTTATGAGCAAAAACAACAAGCAAAACAACAAAATTCAACAACCCATATCCATGCAATGTAAGAAAAAGAAAGAAAAAAACCATGAACAAGAGCATCTTATCCATACAAACATAAAGAAAAGAGCAAGTTCTGTAAAGGGTAATGACTAAAGCTCACCTTAAAAGACTGCCGGATAGAAGCTAAAAGAAGAAAGAAAATGAAACATCCAACAAGAAGAAATACGAGGGGGGGGGGGGGAAGAGAAGATCGTATGCTCCAAAGTGGAAAGTGGAACAGTTAGCAAAAGAAGAGGCTGTAAGAGTTGGAACCGGTCTTCCACAGTTTTTTACAAACTAAAAGCCTTTTGGGATTCAATGATTTTTTTCCCCTTTTTTTTCCCCTTGAGATGTAAATTTTCATATATTTATGGTTTTTATATATTTAAGGTGGGTTTGTGAGAATAGTATTATGGTTTTTAGATATTTAAGTTGGGTTTTTGGTAATAGTATGTGAGAGGGATTTAATTTATGATAAAATCGAAGAAAAAGGGTGCCAAAATGGACACAAAGGATATTGAGAAGAGAGATTTCATTGGCTGTAGCAGATATTGGGTCCATCTTTGATTGGTGCATAGCTCTTCTTGTTTTTCTTTTCTTCTCTTTTACAGAAAAACAAAAGAGATTTTTTTTCTTTATTTGGGTTTTGGGGATTTTATTTTATTTTATTTTTTTTCAGTTTAATCTCTTTCATATATTTGGGGATGAGTTTGGTCACCACATACCACCAACAAACAAACTTTTAGCAAAATCTGAGCAAAAATCGATGACGGTGGGTCCCATTTTCCACGTCACTCCCCCAACTAGCTGTGTGCTTCACACACGTTATTTTTATTTTTGTCTTGTTTTATTTTATTTTATAATAATTTAAATAAATGTAAACCTTGTCTTTTTTCTTTGAATCTGGTCTGGGCCTCCCTTGCTGCTGCCCATTTATCAGTCTAATGGGCTTCGAGGCTCGCTGACCCAGGAATTAAAAAAAACCTCATATGTTATTTAAGTTATTTTATTATTTATTTATGTTAGTTTTGGATATAGTACAATCACATCATAAAAAAATAATTAAAATTATTACAAAAATCATAGAAACAACGAACAAAATATGAATATAAGAACATCTTAAAATTTATAAAACATGAATTATTAATATATAAAATTATATAAAATATATAATACCTTAAACGTGATTATAATATAAAAAAGTTATAGGAACACAACATAAATCAACGTATTGGCAAAATTTTTCAAATTTTAGAGGATTGCCATCAGGTGTGTTCTGCATGATTTATAATAAACCTATCCAAGGGCCAAACGGGTACCTAACCAATTTGAGTTGAGTCTTCGACAAACTTTTTATAAATTCGACATAAACCAACTTACTATTTAATAATAAACAAATATTTTAATTTTAATTTAATTATAAAATATATAAATATTAATATAAAAATAAAAATAATATGTTAAAAAAATAACAAATAGTAAAACGAGCTTTCGAGCTAACCCAGCCCTAAGCAAAGGAAATTAAAAAAATTTCGATCCATGACCAAACTCGATCCATGTTCAAGCCTAGTTTACAACATATACAATATAAAAAATTGAATATACATAATATGCATTAAGAATTTTAGTTTTATTTTTCATAATAAAACACATGTATCAACCTTTTAAATCCACATCTTAAATTTAAATTAAAAAAAAAAAAAACTTGACCATTTTCTATAAAATAATTTTTCTATATTTTTTAAATAAAACGTATGGTAATGTCCATATTAATAAAGTTATTACTCTTGGTAGAAAAATTAGACAGAATAAGAGGTTATTCCATTTACTTAACTATTAGTTCTATTTCATTTATTTGTTTTTATTGAACTCTGCTCTTTTTGTTTCTAACTGCACATTCAAAACGCCATTCAGCTTTCACCTATTGAATTCCTTTTTTACATAAAAATTAAGAGTCTCCCATATATTTTACTTTTTTTTAATTAACCTTTTTATTATACTTTTAATATATTCAAAAAATATGTGTTATTATTTTAAACCATATGTAATTAACCGGTATGTAAGATAATTTCTCTTTCTTTTTATTCAATGATAGCTTAGAATCAATAGACCTTAAATTCTAAAGCAAAACTCAACTAGAGCCTTAAGGGGAAAAAAACTGTAATCAGACCTCGGAAAAGAAATGATTCAATTGCTAATATAAAACCCGACAGCCTAAACCCTAAAGCTTAAACTTGTCCAAGCAAACATGAACCCAAGTTTTCTTGTTCTAGTGATGAACAACCTTTTTAAGACTCGTGAACATAATAGATTTGTCAAGACATTACCTCACAACCTACCTCTTTAAAGCACATGCTGCTGATTACAGCCATTAATGCTTGCGGTTGATAGGTCCCAGAAACTCTTGACTGAAAAATGGCATTCTTGGCGTTGCAGCCGACAGAAACGACCAGAGCAGCCATGGCACAAGCTCCTCCTCACAGACATTTCTTTCATCAAGAAAAAACATACAATATTTTCTTATTATCATTTTTAAAAGAATATATCTAGAGATGATGACAGGGTCCTGTAAGTTCCTAGACAACATAAATCTTAGTAAGACTTACATGCAATATATTTCTATGATTCTGATTTGGCCAGAATGGGTTATCTAAAGTGTCATCCTCTTCCCCAATGTCCTCGCAATGAAAATAGTTTACATTGTGGTGTAAATGTAGGACCAGAAACACAATTGAGATGCAATAAGATATCCAGACTGGTTTTTGCTAGCTATGTTGTTAGACTCGAACGTAAATGTAGAAGAAAGATCTTTGTCCGACATAGATATGTTCATTAAGTTTTTCCATTTATTTGAAAAATTCTTGAAAAATTATATCCCCATACTTGTATCTGGATACATGTCAAAAACGGATACTTCAAGAAAACCAAAGAGTCAAAGCAACATAGTATTGCTAGCAGCTTGGAGAATCTTCAGTTCCCCAATCACCGCGAGTGTACACATCAAAAAGGAAAGAATAAAGAATTTCAGTCCAACACCTCTCATACGCACAAATATAGACCAGTATTTAAATATTCCATAGCCTAGACATTTGCCCAAACCTGAACTTCCTGTTGAGTACTTGTCAGCGGCTCCATTGATTACCTTAGCAACCTTGTTAGATTCCTCAAACAGGTTAAAAAGCAATTTCAAAACTAAAAGTAAATTAAAAAATCTAGCATTTTGAAAATACAAGCAGGGACCAGGACCGTAAAAGCATCATAACCAAAAGATATAGCAATCGCAAGCAAATTGATTGGAAGACAAGTAAAACAACCACTATAAATTATATTTATGCAAAGCACAATGAATGAGCATGGTTTGGATGAACATTTGCTTATAATGAGCTCACTAATTAAGCGAACCATTGGATACAAATTTCTTGCTGAACACCCAAAACATAATCCCACGCCATAAAAAAATCAAGTTGATTCCAACATTAGGCAATCCTTCCGTAATCCTTTCTTCCACGAGATGCTGGTGGAATATTAGAGATGGGATGATTGGCCCTTCGCCCTACATTAACAACACCAATATAAGTAAAATGGAATCAGTTCATTCTATTCCCTAAATTATCCAACAATAATCACATAGTTTGATACATGTAGCTTTTATGAAATTATTGAGCAGAATAGGAGGTAACTAAAAGTAGTTTGATGGTGTAAAGTTAGGAAGTACCCCATGGCATGCCATTACTAAATGAACTATTTCCAGGAGAACGTGGCCCCCCAGAATTAAAGCTAGAAGGAGGGAGCTGGACATTCACGTGATTCCATTCGCTACCCCGAGCACCAGTGGATCTCCCATGATTGAATCGCTGGAGAGGTTGCTGCCCCAACCGGCTTGGAGAATTTTGTGTCATATGTGGCACAAAGTGAGAATGCTTTGAAACAAAACGAGCATATCCAGCATGCATATCATTAGCTGAAGGATGGCTACCCACTTCTACATGTGAAAATCCTATAGGACCATTCTGTCTGCACCCAAAAAATCTAGAACTAAGTCAAGAACAGTGAAGAAACACTCCAACAAAAGACAAATGCTCTGCTCTAGCATGTTTGACATATTTGAACATTATGGTGCATATCCATCTCTACAATGTACGACTCATCTTGGGCTGCATCAATTATATGGATCATAAATGCAAACTATAACCTTCAATAGGGGAAAATAAAAACCAAGGGTACAAGCAAAACCAGACATGATATTGAAAGACAAACGAAAAAAACAAGAAGAATTAATTTGACATATATATCCTGCAACTAAGTCAACAGAGGAAAGACATCTGTTTCCGATCAACATGTCCCCCCACCCCTTTTTTTTTTCAAGCATGAGCAAAAGGATTAAACTTCCGTAAGCCATTCACTAAGAATGATAATCAATTACCTTTGAATTGATAAATTTGAGCTTGAGGTGAAGGCAAGATTGAATCTTCCTAGTCCAACATATGAATCAGCTGAACCAATATGCATTCCTCTGTTAAACTCAGCTGATATGCCGCTCTCATCTGATCCATCATCTTGCAGAAGAAGTTCATCACTGTGGTGACAGCAAATGCAAGTAATATAAGAAGCTGAAAAATCTTAGTATAAAAGTCACAGCAAAAAATTAATGTTAAAATGATCTTAGCGTCCCTATTAGCAGCAGGCAAAAAGTTCCTAGAACTTTCAGTAACTAATTTGATATCACAGTCAAGCATCTAAACAACTTCTTTTTTTTTTTTTTTTTTTTTGGAAGTTATAAGAACTTTGGTATTTGCACTTTCTAAGGAGGCAACTCTGTTACTGAAGCAGCAAGAAACCAAATGTTGCAACTAGATCTGGTTTAGGAATATCCTGAATTCCTGCTGCAGCATGTAAGGTTTTTTGAGGGACAAAAAAGCTTACAGGATATCAGATAAAGCATCCATGAGTATGTTTTGCGATAATCAAGCACTACAATATAAAGCCAAAACCCAGAATTTTGGGAAATTAAGGTCCTTGATCAATTTGGTTTGAACATAAATCAAAGAAGCCAGTTATGACACGGTCCTATAAGTTGTGTAACTTTTCGCAAGAACCATTTTCAGATAGGTGTAGGCATCACAAATATCTACTCTCCTCACTAAAGGGAAAGGGTTCAGAGAGTAATTTACTACCATCAAAAGATCATCCTTCAACACAATACAAACATAGAGGATCGTGCTCAGTGTATCAAGATGCTCCCATTCTCTCTATCCCTTACCTTATTACTTTATAACAGCAAGCAATCCATACAGAATAAATGTATAAAATCAGCACGATAAAATAAGCAAACACTGGTATATGAGAGTGAATTAAAAAGGGCTACTAAACTACATAACAAACAACAGTGCACTAAGGAATGGTCTCCACCCTTTAGGCAGTGTGCACCAAAGGCCTGACAAAGGATCAGCTGCAAGCTGCAGGCCTCGCAGGTTGGCACCCAATTACCCCTTCCAGAGTATAAAGAAGAGTAAAGACCATTAGTTTTATGGTTTTCTCATGTTTGCATGCCCAACAGAATTTTTTTATGTATTAACAGAAACGAAATAACACTTACAACAAAGCATAAGACATAAATATATCTTACTATTTCATAAGCATGCAATATCAAGTTCTCTACCCACCTATAATTTGGATCCCAATCACCAGGATCAGGTAATGACATGCTGGCCTCTGACTTGTCTTGAGTTGCTACTGAGATATACTGCAGTTGCATGTCAGAACCAAGTCCTATAGAGTTGGGTATATTTTGAACAACTGAGTAACCTGTAGCCATTCTAACACCACCTCGCTGTTGCTTCCAGTTGGCTGTGTTAGAATTAGACAGTATATTAGAGGGCAGACCACCAATCAATTGAGAGTTTCCCTCAGCTTGGCCAGAAATGGTGCCATCAGTTACTTGTCCTTGCCAGTTTGAAGATGATGAACTCTCTTGAGATTGGGAACTTCCAGAATATCCCCAACTTTTTCTTCTATTAAACTGGCCAGCTGCAGCCATCTTACTTAAAGGTGATCCTTGACAACTGTTTCTTGCAGGAGAAGTAGGTCCATAGTGTCCAGGAGAGCCACCCGAAACTTGAGCATAGGAGCTCGGAGGAGTAAACTGCGAGGGACTAGTGCCAAGGGGAAGTGGTGCAAAGTTTCCAGCTGATGGACTGATGCCAAGTCCATTCCCATGAGAGTATGGCATAATTCTCCTTCTAGCATCAGGGCTATTTCCAAGCATTGGTGCACCACTCTGTGAATGCATGTTCATTGCAGATGGAGCAACAGGTGAATAGTATGCAAACATATTACTACTATCTCCATAACTCCCATAGCTGCTTCCAAGCCCAGTATTATCATTATAGCTACCATGACTTCCTATACTGCCATAGCTATTAGCATGACCATATGGCACCATTGGGAAGTGTGGGCTGTTATGAGAGGCAACTCTGTTCCTGTTTGGAATCTACACAATGGAAAATAGACATCAGTATAAGACCAATACTAAAATATTGCTGGAAGTCTGATACAGCTTACATTAGGGGAAAGACCAGCTGCAAACCAATGCCCTCCACCAGGGTGATGGTCCACCTTAATGTTTTGAGAAACAGGCTATCAAAAAAGAAAAAAAAAATAAAGCCATCAGACATTAGGCAAGTATCATTTATTCTATTTCTTGCTCAGAAAATACTAGATTAGTATTATCTTCCATAAAGCTTGTGATCCAACAAGGACAGATTGCTATGGAAAAATACAGCTCAACACATGAGAAGATCAATAAAGCCAATTTTTTCATACCAGCCAAAAGAATTTCATGCTCGCAGAGACAACATAAAGAGATAGACAATAAAATGGAAATTGAAATTTCATCAAAAGATGCTAAAATCTTTCAAGTTCCAGACAAGTACAGAACTCCAGGATAAGATTTCATATGTAAAATTATTTTCAACTAATTTAAACTTTTATTACAACTTTTTATAAATAAGAGTAAAGTGCCTGGAATATAGCATAAGATTATATCAGTATACAGAAAAATTCCATCACTGACCAATCAACTAAGAATAAACAACCAATTACTATGGAAATCAGGAGCAAACTATCCTCTATACGCCTAGTTTAAAGTCTTCCCTTTCCTATCTCTGCCTATTCATTTGTCCTCCTACATTAATGATTTATACATCTCCATTTATACATGAAAAATTAAAATAAAACCCACATGGTTAATAAGAATTTATGACATAAGGTTCAAGCTTCTTCAATTGCACAGCTACTATGCATAGGTCCCTTACCAAGCGAGGTGTCTCAGGGGGAGGTGTGTATGGACATGTGAAAGGTTCCCCAGTAACAAAAGGGTGTTTTGAAGCCTGCACAATGAAGTTGAAACTCTAACTATTGCTTCATATTAGTTGGAATAGCATGATAAAGAAGTGTTCAAGGGAAACTTTAACTACCTGGAAAGGTGACCACCGTTTTGCTGGATCAAACTCAACTAATCCCCTCAGGAAATCAATCAAAGCTAATCGTATTTGACTCTCTGTTATAGATTCATTACAACTTTAGTAGGTTCTTAACAGATGGTAGTCACACACTGCCATATTGTACATTCAATGTAGAACTTAGATGCTAACCTTTAATGATATCTTCTTTAGGCAAGTTTTTCCGGTAAGGATAGTTTGTAACGATTGCTTCAAGGTTCTTATGATCGAAATACTCTTTGCCAATCAACGGTTTCTTTAGCTCCCTCTGATCAGAAACAAGCAAAAATGACTATCGGATGAAAACATTACACTTGACAAGAGATATAAAAGCATAAAAAAATTAAAAATTAACAAGAACTGGTCATATATAAATTTCTATTCTTATACTGTGTTTCATGAAGCTTTCTTCAAAGATGTAAATATGAACACTTACAGCTTCATATTCTTCTACTGTTAATGCTTGATACGCACTTCTGCCACCACTGGAGATTTCACCACTCTCTATATTGTGGATACTCCCAATGCACATAAAGAACTTACTTGTGTTTTTTGCCTCCTTCAGAACATAATCAGGGGGTTGCCCTCTACGACATGACAATCATATATAAAAAGCTGATCACAACAAGTGCAAAAATACAACTGTACAGGTAATGAATGCTAAAAACAACTTTTTGATTTATGGAGTATCTAACAGTAACCCGGTTCATTTCGGATATGGAGAAATAAGTTGGAAATGAAACATTAAGAAAATGATAAGCAGCATATTACTTATATTAAATGCAAGAAAATAGCAGAATGACTAAGAAAGGCAACTGATTGAACATAGTTCAAGGAAAATCAAAAAGGAAGGATCCTAAAATTCTAAAGAAGGAACAAACATTATCATGCAAAATTCCGAACTTCCTACAATTAAGTCAGCTAGATGACCAAATTCTAGCCCAAACTTCCATCCCCTTAAGGTGGACTCACAGAAGAAGAAAATCCAAAAGCTTAAGGACAGAAGCAGAATTCTAGAACACCCTTCAAAGGATCTTATATAACAAGAAATCAAATTAGACTATTTACACCGATGAGAAAGTTATAAATATCCTAAACTGCAACATTAACTCGTCTTTTATAAGGCAAATACTTCTCTCTCATAAGTATTCATGGCCATCTTGATAACGATAGAGAAGAATGATCATAGGGGATCTGACTTGCCGTTATGATACTTCTAGATGGAATAACAGAAATCAAAAAGAGAAAGAGAGAGACAGAGAGAGAGAGAGAGAGAGAGAGAGAGGGAGATTGAACTTTCAATTTGCAATGTTCAAAACGTATTTGCTAGTTATAAAAATCAAATCAAAATTTTGTTCCTCTTTTCTTGCACATTGCCATTTTTTTAAGGGAAACTATGAAAATCTATAAACTTGTGAAAGAATTGGATACATTTTGCCTTGAATGCTGGAATTTCTATGACAAACAAAATAAAAAAAAAAAGGGGGACATAGAGAGTGTGAAATTTGGTAATTGCAAATGCTTATTAAATGGTTAGTGACTACTTATACAACTTTCATTTGGACACGAAAACTACCTGCTTGATAATCCTCCTATCAAATCAACCAAGAAAGCTATACCTAAATCAGTCACAAGAAGTTGATGTCTAGAATACAAAGAAATTGTTAGCCAAGATGTATCCTATCCACCAAAGCAAGAGACGTACCCAAGTATTTCAATCATTCGCCTCAGAAGATCAAATTCTGAAGCACCTGGGAATAACGGCAGCCCTAAAAAGAGTTCAGCAACTATGCAGCCAAAGGACCACATATCAATATCTGTTGTATATCTGAACAAGGATCAAGGCTCAAACAAAACAATCATGACCATAGACACGGAAATTAGAACTAAGGTACCTGATCATCAAAGATAATAATGAATCCCAACCACTGAACATCATTTTGAATGAGTG
Organism: Adansonia grandidieri; assembly: GCA_038382065.1. Classification (NCBI taxonomy): domain Eukaryota; kingdom Viridiplantae; phylum Streptophyta; class Magnoliopsida; order Malvales; family Malvaceae; genus Adansonia; species Adansonia grandidieri. The sequence continues at coordinate 5,529,798 of JBBYHK010000005.1, forward strand.
TTTTGTAATTATTACTTCCAAAGACTAAAAGATATCTAATTAATAAAAAATTATATAGGTTGCAACATACAAAGAAAACAGCAATATGAAATAAAACAGAATCTTCCATATCATTATCTCGAAGAGATCATCTTCATATAGAAATATAAAGATCTTAGTTTATATTGGAGATAATGCTATATTATATTAATTGTTATCATCCAGGCAATACAGTTTTTTCATATGATAATTTACCTGAACTCCAAAGGTTCATTTTAAACCCGACAATTAGTTAGGTCAAACTAAGTTCTGCTGAAGTTTATTCCACCAAAGTTCCAGTTCAGCAAGTCCTAGAAGATGAGAAGGATATTACAAGAAACAACACCATGATCCACTGGAAGACAAAAGCAATAAGCAAGATCAAGAGATAGAAAAGAATAAAGCTATAAATCCGTGTCAAAAAGATACTGATATCCAAGAAGAACTTCAGGAGACCTATAATACCGGCTCTGCAGAAGGAAAGAAGAAAACACAGCTGTAAGACCCTCCCGAGCATGATAACAATGAACAGTAAGACAAGTGGTGGCTATGGATGGAAACCTGAATATAGGAATAAACAGTCCGATCTTCCATGCAAGCTGATCCAAAGTCTATTATTTTAATTTCTGCCGGCTTGACACTGTTATTTCCAGTACAGAAATAAAAACTTGACTGAAAAAAAAATACAAATATTTAATATAAGTTTGTAAGAATAACCCTTAAAAGCAACTCACCTTGTGCAAAGAAGAATATTCTCCGGTTTAAGATCGCAATGAATTATTCCAGCATCTTTTAACAAAGCCAGTCCACGTAAAATCTATATAAAATCAAAAAGACGCAAGTCAAAAGATAGTGGAAAGAGATGTCTACAGTAAGTCTAATCATTATTCAGCTCAGAACCAAATTCAGCAACAAGAAAACTTGCAAATACCTGTTTTGAGAACAGCTGAACAATGCTCAATGACAAACCCCTAAAATGATTTATCTTGATAAGCTCATACCTAGATCAGGGGGAAAATGTTATAAGAAATGCGTCTATGTAAATGGTAAAAGAAATTCAGAAATAATGAATCTTGTTTCTTTGTCTGCCAATAAAATTACTTACAAGTTGGTGTCAAGAAGTTCAAAACAAATGCACAAATGACGATGATATACAAAGAAATCATAAATACGGACAATGTGATGCTTGTCTTCCGGATCATACTTTTTGTTTAACTGCATAAGGAAAAAAATGAAGCAAACACAACCATGTTTCACTACAGGAATTTCTAAAAGAACAATACATACAGCTGTGAGAAACTTAATTACCGTTGTCAAAATAGAAACTTCAACCAGTGCCTGCTGGTAGTAAGCAGGTTGGTTTTTAATTATCTTCACAGCAACAAAGCTGCTTGTTTCTGGAACCCAGCATTTAGCAACCTGCCCAAAAGTGCCATGACCAAGAACATCTTTGACAATATACCTACAGAAAATCACTGAAACATGAGTAAATGTTTCCTTCAATGAGCTTCATTTTAAATGGTAATAGACCACCAGCAATATTTTTTGTAAGTTCCATTGTTATATCCATGAATCTACCAAATAATGCCTGACCCTTCATGAATAATATCTGCTCATTTTTTTCTTTACTTTTTTTCCCCTTCTTTTTTTCCTTGTTTTGAATTTCATTTCACATAAGGGATATCATTATTTGAATTGCATTAACTAACAAGTTTGGTGCCTCATTAAGAAGAAAAACAAATGGACACCTGGGTAACGTAAGTAAATTTAGCATATAGCGTCAAATATGCATATCAACAACCATTGCAGATCTTGATATGCATATAACATAAAATGTATTATTCAGGCTCAGAAAAGCCATAAAATTCAAGTTAGTACATAGAAAAACACCTTGAAAAATGAAAACATTTTTTGTTCTAAAACCATGCTAGTCACAACTCAGGCAGACCGGTTGGCAAAACAACCCACCTAAACAAGCCAAAAGAATTAACAAGTTCACATGTAGAATTAGAGGCCAAAATAACTCAACCAGTTTGGCAACATTTTTCCTCATTGCATTTTGACTCAACCGTAACATTGCCAGCACATCAAACAATTAAGTGTCGCTAAGCAAAATTTGAAATTGATTTCTTACATATTTATCTGAGTAACTGAATAATGAGTATTTTTCCCACAAGGCAACAATTTGCCTCGCTAAGCCATGCCTGAGATCAAGCTTGAGCAGGCATTTTACACGTCAGTTACAGAGCCAATGCAGCCTCATCCTTACACAGCCCCAACTCTGATCCCTTTCTAAAAGGCTCTACTATATTACTAGAAACCTTTCAATGCTAAAAACAGGTGCTTTGCTGCGGTTGCGAAGTAAGCGGAATCAAAAAATTATACCCTGTTGCTAGACTTAGGAAGAAATGGACCAGCTAGATACACAGATTAAAAATTTAAAACTGAAAGTCTACGAGGAGATAGATTAAGCAAGGAATGCCAGTTCAAATTTTTAATGGTTAACCGAGCTTGGAAAACCCAAAGCTCCATATTTACACTGACTTACAACTAATTCCAGCATGCCAACGTTCAAAGTTCACAAGCCAGAAACAAAGCAAGTGTTTGTCATAGCTTACAGAAACTAAAGTTCACACGAATGAGAAACAAATATGCACTTAAAGATGATCAATGTTTCTGACACATCAAAGTCAAGAAATGGTTCATTTTAGTTTAGGATCAACTAGCTTTGGCAGCAGCACAAATGAAAATTTTAGTGAAAAAAAGAAGCATTTTTATTCCGCACTAAGAAAATCCACATGCCCATGTGAAGTCAGTTTGAAAAGAAAACTACAAAAAATGCTTCAGAAATTATAGTTCAACATCATGAGGAAAATTAAAAAAGCAGTAACAAACCTTTGCTGTGTTTCTAAATTGATCAAGACAAAGTTCACTGTTAGAATAAGATCTGAATTCACATTGTCATAGCCATCATTGAGGACACCAACAGATGGGCTAGTCAAAAACCGCTTTGGGTTCAATTCTTCTGAATATTTAAATTGTGGATTGCATATTTGGTATGTTTCAATTATGTCCTTTGTCAATCTTGCCACCAACTGCACAGTTAAAGCTGCATGTGAGAACAAAGATTTGCCTCATATGAATTTAACTCTTCAGACTCACAAACTTGCTACACGATGGGGAAAAAACAATATGCTGTGCAAAAGCTATATTGTAGTTTGATAACCAAATAAAGTGCTGAAAAATTAAAATTTTCAATTATGTAATTTTCAATGCAATTGGATAGCCCATTTTGCAAACTCTTGATAAAATATTTTAAAGAGAAAAAGTGTTGAACATTTTAAGTGACTAGTATCTACTTAAGGCATTTCATCAGAATAATTTTTTTTTTCTATTGCTTAAAAACATTAAAACTACATTTTAGTGGTGCATTTGGCGTGCAGGATGATAAACAGCACATGATAAGAATCATCCTATCCAACGTTCAGTGTTCCCTTTAAGAGGAGGATAGGATGAGTAACCCTACAAAAAAGGGAAGGATTATTTTAAACCAATAGATAGGATCATATGTTGGAAATTGTACTTTTCATGTCTCCAACATTGCTCCTAAAGTTGCAGTCGTCTTTAAAAATTTGCATCTAGACACAATGGTACTGCAAGGGGAAGCTTTGACCAAGGACAACACTCATCCTATCTCTTCCAACCACCAAACATGGTACAAGATTGTCACAAGATAATAATTGAGCCTAGCCTACTTTTAATCGGGCATACATCTAATGTAAGATAGGATGATTTAGTCTAATCTTATACCTATCCTCACGTCATCTTATCTTAATCTCTCCATTATCTTGCACATCAAATGGACCCTGAAAGATTTCATCTTTGCCATCTTTTTTGGTTTAATCTTTTACTTTTTGTTAGATGCAAAGATATATAAAATCATATGTCTAACCCAAGCAAGATCTATTAGGTATTTCATATTAAGAAATATGCCAATATGTTTATACAGTATAAATTCAGTGCAAATTATTTAGTGCTAAATCTAATAGTTACTCAAACAACATCCTATATTAATGCCAATTCAAATGAGTTCTTGCATTAAGAGATGAATGAGGCAAATCTATACACAAGGACATTTGAAAATGATCATTCAATGAATAGGAGGAGATCCATATTGACATTGTCAGGACGGACTTTACTGATCCAGCCAGTGAATGAAAATAAATACTCGTCTGCACCCCATCAAGACTCATATTCTTCAAGTAGTCTCTTCTCACTAGTTTAGTTGGCATGAGCTGTAGTGACTGATGGCTAGTCAAGGTAGATAGAACTAAAATCAGATCAATATGCTAATATTTGTAGCGACACATTGCATTCTTCTATCTGGAACAAAATTTGACCAACTACTCTGCTTAAGCATACTGTCATGGTGCATTATACAAATTGAAATGAAGTTCACAGCTTTCTATGATATAATAGCATCTAGTGAAACATTTAAGATTTACTCCCCGCAGATTGACCTAGTAAGGGAATGTCTTCTACATTGCTCATATGTTTACTTGGTTTATATATGCTTTCCTTGTGTCACATAATCAGAATCACCAATCAGACTACAAACAAAACCAGCAGAAAATCTCTTAATCCATTTCAATTCAAACGCAAACCAAATCAAAAGCTCCTTAAGTCCTACACATTTAAACAAGACAACAAATACCCACAAATACTTTTGAACTAAATATGAAAAGACAATTGGAAAAGGCAACTTACAGGCCTCCTGACAGAAACACGCAGCTTTCTATCAGCTTCATTCCCAGGTGAATAAGGTCCAAAAACCAGCTGACTCGGCCGCCACCGCACTGCAGACCTTTCATCTGAGCACAATTCTGAGGCTCCCTGAGGCTCTCTTTGATTACTAGGACCAACGTCATCCATAACTATCCCCTCAAAAAGAGAATCGACCTTTTCTAACCCCAAAATTTACTATTATCCCCAATAGTTCCATTGAAATAGAAACCATCCAAAACACCAACAAAGAAAGAAAACCTCGATTTTGATCAGCAATTGAATTGCAGTCCTGAAGTCAATATTGAAACTTCAATGATTTTTTAAAAGAACCCACCAGCTGACTCCAATCCCATTCTTCTTTTCTTTTTCGTTTTTTGTTATTATTTTCTCTAATTGACAGTTTAAAAAGAGAAGAATCAGAAAATTGAAAGTCCTGGTGGATCCATAGATTAGATTATCAAGGAAAAAAACCCAAATTTTGATATAAAGAAAAAAAGAATTGAATCTTTTCTATAGATTACAAATAAAAACCATGCAACAAGAACAAAACCCACCAACCAAAAACAAACAAATTGGATTTTAAAAAAATGACCCAAAACTTAGATTATAAAGATTAAATGCAACAAAGAAAGAAAGATCAATAGATGAAGAAATACATAGAAAGAGAAAGCGTTTCTTTTAGAGAGAGAAAGAGTTTCGGGTCTGAGGGACAAAGGCGCCGTGTTCCTTTCTTCCTCCAAATGTGAGTTTTTTAATTTTCCTTTTTAGATCTGTTTTTGTATGGGACTCTGCCATGGAAACACCGTACACTGGCATTTTCCTTTTTTATTACATTTAATTTTTATTAATTATGTTTCTATTTTTCGTGTTAAATATATTATATATTTATATAAAATTTTATAAATTAATAATTTATATTATATAAATTTTTTATATTTATATATTTATTGTCTTCATATTATTTATTTTTATATAATTTTATATTATATAATTATATTATATTTAAAAGTATGACATTTAATCATTCATCAATCTTGTTTCGTATTTTTTTAATTATATCTTTATTTAGATTTTAAAATTTATTAATCACTATAATTTATTAATATTTACTCTATTTTATTTTGAAGTTTTCGAGTTCGAGCTTTGAAAAACGGTATGAAAAGGTTTTTTTTTTAATTGAAAATTATGAGCTAATAAATAATTGTACATTTGAAGGGAAGGCTAACGCCTTACGCCACTCTCGCTT
>JBBYHK010000005.1:5549232-5559571 GCA_038382065.1 Adansonia grandidieri
TAGTCCGACCCATAAATACCTTAACTTTATAAGAACGATCTCAATATCAACATTAATAAAGGTATGCAGCAAGATTTGAACTACTTAGAGATTATTTAATTACAGGTGAAATTGATGAAATTACTGACTAAGAGCCTTTAATTAATTATATATTAAAAAGTAAAATAATATTAAATTAAATAACACTATAAATGATATGTAATAATAAATTAGTATAAAAAATTTTTTTATTTAAAAAGTATATTAATTGAGAAAGGAATAAATTAATAATTAAAACAGTTTATTTACAATCAAATATAATTAGCAGTAATATCTATTATTTCTCATTTATTGATTTCGTAAAAATTAGAAAAACACTCTTTATATGTAGCTAATTTTAAAATACAAATTATTTTTAATTAAAAAAGTACAATTTGTAATGATGTTTGCATACGATATTTTTCATTATAAAAAATAAATCATGAAATATAAATTAATCTTAGCAATTTCATTATTTTGGATCCAAGTCATTTTTAAGTTGTTATATGATAATGGGATCGATTATTTTGAAATTAATTAATTAACGATAAATTAACATATTTTTTAATTTTTATATTATAACATTAAATTTTTATCTTTTATAAAATATATTATATAATTAAAAAAAATTAATCAACTGAATCAAATCCGAACCTTGAATTTAAGTATAATGATTTTAACATTTTATCCAAATCCCTCTCAATTTTACGACGAAACTCTCGGATTTGAACAGGTAATCTAATTTTGCACATGTGGGGCAAATAATCTGTAGAAAGTGATGGGACAAATAACAATTTTCTTACTAATTAGATATAATGGTACTTATTACATCCTTTTTCAAGTCTGGCCAGTTACTTTATCTGTTGGAACTTATGTTGCAGTTTAATTTTACAATAATCATTCCAAGGAAAACATAAAACATTTTACTGAAGTATAACCAAAATGGCAGTGAATTTTTGGGTTTTTTTCATTAAATTTTATTTGCAGTTATTGAAATGTATACAAATTAGGGTTCATGATCACATGTGTAGTTCTATATACAACAATAATCAAAAGGTAGCAGAGTTTTTTTTTTTTTTTTTTTTTCTGTTCACAAAAATAATCATCTATATACAAATTAATGGGGGGAAGCAGATGCCGAAATGAAATGAATCCCAAGCATCTATTTTACAGATTGAAACAAGTTTTAAAAAGCTTGGTAGTTGAATGGACCTGTTCATGTCATGTTCTTCAACTAATGGATGGCAGCATTGGATCCATGCCGAGTCCTGATCCTCCGAAAGTTCCGGGTTCTGCATGCTTCACCCTCCCGAAATAGCGGATATGGCGCAGGAGCCTGGCCAGGAAAGTGTTGTGGCAAATCGTTGAGCTATCACACACGACCGCAACGTGTTTACGTGCTCTTGTTATGGCAACGTTCATTCGCCGGATATCTCCCAAGAATCCGACAGCTCCTAAAGTGTTGGATCGTACCTAAGAACAGTAAGCAGGTATTCTACATCAGCCATGTTTAGAAAAATATCTTTGTCGATAAATGACTTCGCTCCGTGATTGAAACACGAGTTATAAAGAAACTTCATACCTTGTAAACCATCAACAGTTTTTCGAGAACAAAGTATCAAATTAATAACTATCCAATGCTTTAACACAAAGAAATGTTGAATTATATTAGATAAACAGAAAGAAGAATAACAATCTTCCATAAGGTGCCGATATGTGATCCGACGCAACTAGGCCCTAGCCACTCTCTTTTAACATGCATCATCTGCAACCTATGTTACCCAGACTTATATGAGCATCACGCATGGGTAGGTGTCTGACAAAGGCATGCAGAATTTTTTTAAAAGTTTTTTGATATATTTTTATCATAAATATGTTTGGAACCTAAAGAGAAATGAACATTTTACTAGCAAATTCTAGCAGATCAGTGGAAATATTGTCAAACAAATACTAAAAACATACAAATTTTAGGGTGGAAGACATGACTTTATCAGGTATTTGAAAAGAAAGAAATAGTAATTTATGCCAAAAAAAAAAAGAAGAAGAAGATTTAATAATACCATTGATATAATTACTGCATCAGCCTCACGGCCCTGAAAGCTATCAATCGTTGCAACCTCAACACCAGCAGCCTGTGGAAACTCATCAAGTCTGTCCCTTAGGAGTTGTACCTGAGCAACATAAGGTGATTGGACGGCGATAGCAGTTGGGCTAACACCTGCATAAGAGATCAAAATCAAAAATTGTTTTCAACTTGGTTACGTGAGGAAAGATCGTAAAAATCAGGGCCTATTAACCGCTACAAAGCAAACAAGGATATAACTTGAAAAGAAGAAAAACAGACAAAAAGAAGTGAAGTAGACCATCAATTTATCTTCGGTGCAGAAGTTGATTTACCAGATGATAAGTAACTATTATGCAGAAGTTATGACAGACATCGCTTTAAAACTCGTACAAAGTGAAAATCAGGGATAGAACACTTCTCAGAAGAAGCTCTATGGGAGACAATCAATGGAGAATTTCAGGTACAAGATATAAGAAGGTGCCATGGTCTTTATTACTTTCGTAAATTTGAATTATAAAAAGAGTGCAATCATTACATCTCATACCTGTACTCTTACTCTCACAAGCCCTGAGGTTCAAAGCCAAGAGAATGTGAAACTACATAAAGTCTATGACTCCTGGCACAAAGTGAAAACTTAGGGCACGCAACAAAGAGAAGATTCTTGATTTTGAATTGAGTTCATAAATGCATTTCGATATAATGCATGTGGGAGACATCCAAAAGGAGACGTCAAAGGACGTTGCTTGATCATGCATCTCACAAACAAAGTTGAGACAAAGAACAGTCTCCCCAGCCGAGAAAAGAAATCTATTCGAGACCTTTATTGTTGTAGCAAATAAAACACGTAATATTCATCTATAAAAAGTATGACATATAATGACAAACAACTAAACTCTAAAAAGACTATAAGTCGCTATATGCATAAATAGATGGATAGCATTTCTTGACGAGAGTGGCAGGTTATGAGCTCCCAATCAAGGTAAGGACAAAATATTCACCCAGACAACGAAATACTGATCGTGTTCATGCATGTTGCTTAACATTCTCAAATTCAATATAATTTAGCATTTTTTTACTATCAAGGACTTGAAAAACTTTAAGACAAACTATTTCCTCAAATACCCATGAGAATACAAGAAAGCACTATAAGATAAGGTAGAACAAAGATACGAGCAATTACCGGCATAGATCAGATAAAAGACATGTTGGACAACAATATCTGCTTCACCTTCATTGAAAAACGATCCTGTGCCTGCCAGATCTAAATGCTCTTCACAGCCAACCGACAAACTCCCATATGGCATTCTTGTATCAAGTAACAACAATGGGCATTGTGTTATCCATGTGGGCTGCAATAATGTAACAAAATCGTCAAAACTTGAACCTTTTTCCTTTCCCAACCTGAACCCATCTCACGAGAAATAAACTTGAACCGTTTTTCTCTTTGATATCAGAAAGGAAAACCTAGTATATAGCTAGCATACCAATGGAAAGCTAAAAAAAAAAAAAAAAACTTGAACCTTTTTTCTCTTTGATATCAGAAAGGAAAACCTAGTATATAGCTAGCATACCAATGGAAAGCTAAAAAAAAAAAAAACCCATATATGAACGAAAGTCATAAGATGAAGAAGGGGAAAAGAAAAAAGAAGAGAAGAGAATACAAATCCAAATAAATAAATAAAAAAAAAAAAAAAAAGGGTAAGGAAAAGAGAAGTTCAGATCATAAACTTGAAACATCAATTAAATAAAAGATTGTGCTAAATATTAACCTATAATTTGTTTAACGAGTTTTTGTCCTTTAGCATTTCCAGTAGCTATTACCTAATATATGAGGATTTACCAAATGAGTGCAACATAGAGTTTTAGTGAACCAAAAGACTAAATGTTAACGCAGATGGGAAGAAACTCGAAAACATTGAAAAAAAAAATCTAAATCGCATTCAACAATGAGACAGATCTATGCTCCATTTTATAGAATGAATAAACATTAATGGGTCTCATACCTTGACAAATGGCAAATCAACAAGAAGAGAGTTTTAGTGAACCAAAAGACTAAATATTAATGCAGATGGGAAGAAACTCGAAAACATTGAAAAAAAAAAAAATCTAAATCGCATTCAACAACAAGACAGATCTATGCTCCATTTTAGAGAATGAATAAACATTAATGGGTCTCATACCTTGACAAATGGAGAATCAACAAGAAGATGAGATGCAACAGAGGGAGAGGATTTCAGTTCTCCATCATACATCTCCTTTGAAGCCCAACCGGCTATTGCATCATTCATTCGGTACTGAGTTGTTAACATGGTAGCAAGGACCCCTTCATGCAAAGTTGCAGCTCTCTCCAGTAAGGATACTCCAAGGCCACCTTCTAACGCTTTTCTAGACAAAATTACTGGAGCGAGTTGGCACTGATCACCTACAAGTATACAACGTTTTCCCTGCAATATCGGGATCCAACAAGAGGGTTCAATTGCCTGCCCAGCTTCATCTATAACAACGAGGTCAAAAGTGCCTAATCTTCGAATAAGTGGATCAGCTGCTCCAGTGTTCGTAGAAAGCACCACTTGCGCACTTGATAGTACTTCCCTCACTGTCTCCTTCTCCTTCTTCTTCAGTGTCTTACCAAGCTGCTTTAAAAGCTGGCGTATTCCAGCAGCTAACGAATCATCCTTTAAACAATGTCGAAGATCTTTTCTTAGATCAGACTTTTTCCTTTCGAACTCAGCTCGGTAATCTGCAAGCTTAGAATTCACAATCTCAACCAAAGACTTTGATGCTACAGCTGAAGAAATACGTGCTGGATTTCCAACCCGCACTATGTTCAACTCTGTAACAGAAAGTTTCTCGACCATGTTGTCAACAGCTGCATTAGTAGGTGCTGTTACAAGCACACTTTCACCTTGCTGCGCAGCAAGTGCTATGACTTCCTTAAGGATGCCTGTCTTCCCTGCACCGGGAGGTCCTTGGATAACCAACACAGGTCGCTTCTTGTTTAAGCCTAAGGCAATTGCTTTTAGCTGCGAATCATCAAATGTTCTGGGCTGTAACAATCCACCTACCTCTGCTTGACTCCAGTCGGCCAAATCATTCTCCTCCAGCCATGCCACATCTTCCTTATCTCCAAACACTGTGGCAACAACAGCAATTGAAGGATTTTTCTTATGCAAGCCATTTTTCTGGAGCAGCATCAAGGCTTCACAATTGCGCTAAAAAAACATAAGAGGGCAGTTAATGGCATAGTAAGCATTATTCAAACAGAAACAAATGGAAAGTGAATATATTGAAGCAGGGCCAAGAAGAAAACTTTCGGAAAATAGCTGAAATATTTGACTGGAATTAGTAGTAATGGGCAATTCAGGCAACTTCGTCTAAAGGTAAGATGTCTTCTTCCATTAGCTAATTCCTTATAGCATGCTACAGAGTGAATCATTCACCACATGCAACCTCATATTAACATCAATCTAATCGAAGTAAAAAACATGTTCAGCCAAGTCTAGAACTGCACCTACCATCTTACCAGAAAAAGCCCAAAAAATCCAAAGAAATTTTCTTGGGTCAATAAAGTGTTGAAGATATTCTATTTTCATTATTGCAAAACCAGTATATTTTTCAATTCACGTTTACAATTTGCATGTCTTGAGAGAGAGAAGGAGGGGAGAGTCTTTGAGATTCTGCTCAAGGCATTCATATGTCATTACCAAAGTTTACATTGTGCCACCATTTTGTTGTAGAGATGGGGAAATCTACATCACTTGCTTACTATGTGTTAAGTCTGCACCTAAATATACTAATTATGTTCCACTAGACATTAAAGTTTTCTAGCTTTTGATACTCCCTTGTACCCCAGAAAGGAGAGGTTTCCAATTCACTTTGTCGATATGATGGTTCTTTGGGAGATCCACCTAAAAATCACCATGATTCCCTAGTCAAATGAGAAAGGATAGCTTCAATTCAGTGGTCCTTATATAACAGCCACAAACTTTTCTCGAAAATTTTTGGTGCCTTCAGGCAGTATTCCAGAAGTACCAAAGGAAGAGGACAAAGATTGAGACATTACGAAGAATTGAAATCAGAGAAAACAAAAGGAATAAATAAAGAGATAAAACAAGAAAACATGTTGTTTCATTCAGTCGTGACTGAAAAGAACAGATCATAGAATTACACAATTTATGCTCCAAGCATTGTGAACATAACAAAAGATTATGGAACGTGACATAAGAATAATATGTAATCCACAAAGCATCTCAAAAGTATTATAGGCGGAACCAAACTTATAATGTACATAGAATTTCCAAAGAAGGTTAGTGAGACTACGAAAACCATGGAGCCTTGGCAATAGGGCTTTGTGTAAATATTATGAAAGGAACTTCTATTTCCTTGCATTTTGATAAAATTCCTTTTCTTTCATGGCATTCCAGAACCATATAAAGAAAGCATCAATGTCATCATACAAATTCTAAGCCATAGCCAATAAAGCTGGGAATGAACTTATACTGTTCAAGCGGATTTGGCAATACAACTAAGAGTTAAGAAATATATCAACAGCTGTAAAACTAATACATTCACCATCCAAGAAATGTAGGGTTAAAGAATGACAAAATAAAATGCATTTATCAAATACCTCATATGTGAGTGCATCAGCCAATCCTTGAATACGATCAATGCGCACACTTTTTCCAAAGAGCTTAGAGAAAGTGGGGTCACCATGACGAGACTCAAGGGCAACACTGATGCTACAACCATCATCCCCAAGGTTGTCAACAAATCCCTGCATGCAAGAAGTTGAACCTGCTCCCCTGCTGTCACAAATCCTCACACAAACCATATCTCCAGGAGACAGGGTAGTAGGTGGCAGTCGATGATTCCCTTCGACCCTAAATAACACCAGATGCATTCCACCTAATCCTGTTCATATCACAATTCTAAAGGCATTAGCAAACTGAATCACTATTTTTGCTACAAACTTCTAAACTGCATTAAATGACCCAATGAGGGTACAAACACAGGACTTATCAACCTCATATGAAAGGAAAAACTATTGGTAACCAAGACAAATTAGTAGATAACCTGTTGATGTGCTAACAGCATTCAAATTGCAAATGGTGTCGCAAAGTTCTTGCTGAGCCTGGCCATGGCTAACCAAGAACTCAATAGGCTTTGATGAATCTGAACCCTCATCAGGTGTAGGAACAGCATTCAACTCCTCCTGAGTGAACTCCAATTCGGCATCCCTCTCTATCCGGAGCAGCTCAGACATACGCTTTGTGAACTCATCAATCCTGCCCTGCATGCCCTTGACCCTCTCCAAATCCATCCCCAAAACACCTTGAAATGGCTTTGGTTGTGTAACCTTCCGAGCAATCGCCCTATGCTGAGCTGCAAATGCGTCGTTCCCAGATCAAACTCAGTTTTTTACCAAACTACTGAATTCATTAATTATCATATTCCAAGCACTATGTTAAAACAGGTCATTTATGCTAGATTGAACCGAGAAGCTAGAAATAAAGTTGGACAACAAAATAGTTCCAGCCATAAAGAAAGAAAACTAACCTGAATTTGCAAGTTCCTTAAGCAGCTTCCAAGACTCGGTCTCCCTCCAATCTTCAACCACAGACTTTTGCTGCAACTCCTGAAGAACATTCCTCAATTCCCTCTGGAAATGATCAAACAAAGTTGGATAATGTGTACAAGCTTTCAAACAAATTGCTTCAAGACCAAGAGGTATGGGAATGGCATTGAGATAAGGCTGTGCCTGGATTACAAAAGTCAATCCAGGCCCCATCCTCTGTCTCAGCTCCAAAAATTCCCCTTCTAACTCTGCCGACACAAAATCTGAAGCCATTGCCTTCATAGCTTCACTAATCCACCTAACTACCCTCTTCCCAAGATCTCTTCTACCCAAAGGATCCCCATTTTGATACAAAGTTCCAACATTTATAGCCTTAGTCTTTTTAACCTTCGGTTCATTCTGTTTCTTTAACAACCCCAGTTCTTCCACTAGTATCTTTGTCCTACTCAGAATAGTACTAGGCTCAGAAGTAGGCTTACTATCATTTTTGCTAATTTTTGGCTTGATGCCAACATAGCTTTTGTTTCTAGGCTTCTTCTTCGTAGTATTAATAAACTTGCTGCTACTTTGACTGCTGCTGCTTTCTCTGCTAACGTTGCAAACAAGGTGCTTGGACTGAAATTTTGTTGAAGGGTAATTGTATTTATGGCCAACAAATAAACAAATAGATTTGAAAGGAGAAGAAGATGAAGAAAAAGAGAGTGGCAAAGTACTCAAAAAGCTACTCTTTTGAACACTCAAAGCCAAAGCTCTTGTTTCTGTTGTTGAAGGAATGCTTCCACAAAACAAGCAGGAAGCTTTTTCCATTTCACTTGTAAGAAATCAATTTATTTTCCAAGAAAAAAAAAACCCACATCATAATGCCAAAAATCCAGCTTCCATTTCTTTTTCTTCTCTGTTAAATCTCCCCCAAGAATGATTCTTCATAGAATCTTCAAATATAAATATATAAATAAACACTCTTAAGATTTTTTTGGGGCTTTTTTTTTTAGCTAGAAAAAATGGGTGTTTGAATTTGAGCCTCAAAATGGATTTGAGGTGAAGAATGATAAGAAAAATGGAACCTTTTTTCCCCTTTGGGGGGGGGGGGTATCCCTTTGTTTTCTTTTGAATGAACTGCAAAAATACAGAGAGGCACAGACGGCTGACCAAAGAAGATATTAGAGGGGTCAAAATCAGAGCAGGAGATCTGAGAGAGCGTGTTTTGATTGGCTACAAAGAGATTGTGTGGAGAGGGAATGTGGAGTAAACGTGTTCTACTGCTGTTCTATCTTTTTTCTTGCGATTCTTTGTTTAGATTCGTCGCGAAAGCCATTTGTGGTCAACACAACATTTGAGAAAACAGTTTCAAGTAGGAAAGGTAGACGTGTGCTTCTCTCAGCCCTGGGAAAATCTTTTTGTTGGGACAAGTCAAAGATACATACCACGGAAGATGGAATCTCTGTTCCTGAAAAATATCACCTCTTTGAATTTTATTCACCGGTTTGGATTGACAGCACAAGACAGATGGATTAGAAATGATTTATCTATAAATCTACAAACTACTACAAAAGTTGTCCCTACGAACGTTCGAAAGACCTCAATTATGGATTTCAGAGTTGAGCTATTTTGCCAATTATAAAATGATTTAATCAATATTTTTAAGATTAATTTTCATTTTAATTAATTTTTGGGCTGATTTCACTTGCATATTTTTTTCTCTTCTTATTAATATCTAAATTAATGGTTTTCTTTTTTGTTTTTTCATGTCATTTTATTCATGATTTTTTCACTAATTATTAATCTTTAATTGATTAAAACAACAAGTTATATAGTAATATTTTTTAGGTCTTTTATATTTGGTATTTTTATTTCTTATTATTGTTTGATTCATCACCATTTCCTCATTGTTCTGATATCTTCAATTTTTTACCATAAACTATATTTTTTAAAGTTCAGTTGATATTGAAGTCTCCTTCATCCATTACCAGCTCAACTTTTGAAATAATCTTATGTGTTTCTTTTAGTGTCATGCTTGTAAAGAACTCAAACACGACAATGGTATGATAATATGATACGATGACAATGTTGAAGTTGTCATTGATCAAGAAGAAAATCCAAAAGAAACTAAAATTTTTGGTGCAGCCTTGGGAATTGAGAGTTAAATTTCACTAAAATAGTTTCATTAACTTCTAAGGTATTATAAGACGAGACCCCAATATTATTAAGGTACTTAAATTTGAATATTTAAATGGCATAGATTGATTAGTAGATTGTTTTCTAGTATATACCTTTACTAAGTTAAAAAAAAAAAAAAAACATGTTGGTTATATCAAAATTTAAGAGCAACAACAATTTTAGTTTACCATGGGTAAGGACACTATTGCTAACATAATAACCTCTATACGAAATGTGGACGTGAATAGAAAATGAATGATTCGAGTAAGATCTACTACCATCACTGAAAACATTATTAAAATACTTTTTACGAGAAGATTTTATCAATGACATAAGGAAATATCAAGCAGGCAACAAATACTTTTTTTTTTGGATTTTAACTCTACGACATAAAAGAATTGAAATAGACCACATAAAACTATTTTAAATTTACTACAGATCAATTGACCCAATCTATGAATCTATTTTAACTATCAATGAATTCTTAAAATTTAAGGCGGGATGGAGATTGTAATTCTTTCTGC
>JBBYHK010000005.1:5576516-5586795 GCA_038382065.1 Adansonia grandidieri
TCCCATCCTAATCCAGTCAATTTGGGAAGAGTTTCATAATTGCAATAAACCTCGATTTTCCATAAATGTAAAGTATGAAACAACACTATTCTTCTCTAAGATTGACAGAAGCAGCAAAACTGATAAACTATAAGAATTGGTTGATAAATAAACGAAATTCTCCTGCTAATACAGTTGTCAACCATTTATTTGAATTCAACCAGCATCATTTTTCTTGGAAAACAGATAATATTAGGCATAGTTATAAAATAAATACATACGTAAAAAAGAAATCCACAAGGGGAATAAATTCTAGATAACTTTGGAAGAGCGATTGTTAAACCTACCAGCAACAGAACACTAAATATTGCTTGGCCACTGGAAATGTACGTGTCGATCTCATTTTGCATGTCCGGGTCTGCAAAGAAGCTGATCAGAAATCTATGAAATAATAAAAAGATGCCAAATAAGACAAAAGAATGTGTAATGTAAAATTCATCATATATCTGCATACACAATACTCACAGCTGTTCAAACAAAACATTCTTTTGATGAGCATATAGGAATTGTAACAGAATCTTTCATTACTAATTTAGAAAATGAAGCCAAGTAATATTTTTGCAGAAGTTGAATAATATTCTGTTAATTATTAAGCAACAAAAAAGAAGAAAAAGTGGAAATTTAAGACGTAATAGCATTGCGGGACTTGAAATAAATATATCCAATATATAATAGTGAAATCTTGATCATTGAGAAGACCTGTAATGTTGTACAGGGAATATGTATGCATATATTTGCAGAGAGAGAGAGAGAGAGAGAGAAGGGCCATCAATAACGAGTTAAAAACTCTGTAAAAGGATTAGGGAAAGATAAATTTAAAAATAAACCATATTTTCCAAGTAGCAAAGACTTGTTACAGAAAATCAAGCACATGGCAACAGAATAAAATCCCTTATCATTTAAACAGTTGACTTGAGGCTTGACAAACAATGGAAACATATCAATTAAACCAAATAAAAATGGAAAGTGAAATGGAATGAAATACATGAAGTATTACTTCTTGTTAAGGAAATTTCAAGGACCATGAGATCTAAGAAGTCAGGCTCACACAGACTTACCACATTTTATTTTGTTGTGATCATTAGCGAAAAGCTTCACTAGTTCCCCCTGAAAACAGCAAACAATTTGGCAAAAGTAGAATCAGGGAGACAATATTCTTCTCAACTAAAAATTGTTAAAAGTTTTAGTTGCAGGAGAAGGTTAGGCATCAAGTGTGGAATAATCTGTTTCCAGTGGAAAGGGACTTTATTCAAAAGGGATGCAAAAATGTCGCCACAGCTAACAAACTTTATCTGCCATCAATCATACTGGAGAAGTTCAAAATGATACGCAGTATACTGCTCAAATCCTCATCAGTCTACGTGCAATGCAAGACCAGATTTTGGTGACTTTCGGAAATATAAATCAAACTCTATCTCATACAATTGCCTGATTGAATTCCACATACAATTGAAAACAGTATGCATGGGCATTTTGCTGCTACAAACTGATTGGAATTAATATATACATATGTATACTGTTACAAGTATGTACCTGACGGCCTTGGTCATCCATTGGTATGCACTCAACAGCAATCAGTTTATCAACATCATCGGCTGTGACAACATATTCTGGATTTGTAGCTCCTGGAGACAATTTTTCACTAAGAAAGTAAGGTAACAAAAAACCCACATCAAGGACACTAAAAGAAGGTATATTTATTCATGCTTACCCTCAATGTACTGCCTAGTGCCGTCCTGAAGATGACGTACCCACTGTAGTGCAAACAACATTGTTAACATAGGAACGATTAACCCTTGTGTATAAAAGGAAAACTTCACAAATGACAAGTTTTATGTGAATAAAATCCAAGAAATTTCACCTGAAACATACAAAGTGTAGTCCCTCGTACAGGAAATCCACATCCTAGAAGCTTTTCTCCTGGTGTAGCAACACCAATTATCTGAAACCCCTCAATTCCAGGCCTTCCTGAATTCGAATAAGTTATGTTAGATGCTATTGAAGATAATAATTTTCCACAGATCAAATATCAATCACCTTCAGAATCATGGGAGGCCATCTCGTCTTGCTGATACAAGACATCGTCGGTCATATCCTCAGCTCCCATTCTTACAAAACCTTTATCAAATGCACTACCAGGATTAGGGCCAGCACCACCTCTGTAAGAATATGATTAACAGGTAAGTACAAAGTAAAGCTATACTAGAACTAATTCTAATTATTATCAAATGAAAACAATGTCTTGGAACTAAATGAACAAGTCACACTGCATTATACATGCCAACTTCCTCTGAGAATAAATAAAAGGAAATCATGATAAAGAAAGGTATGCCTTTGAATAAGGAAGAAAAATTGACATGCGAGATATAATTGCTATTGCAACCAAATTTCAAGATTGATTTAGTGCAGCAATATCAATATTGTTTATATCAGAGCATATTGATGAAAAAAAAACATAAAGGAGGTAGGGTCATATACGTAAAAATGCAGCTCAAAAAATATTCAATTTAACTCACCACAGGTATTTGCTTAAATCAGACATATAATATATATATATATATATATGTATACATATAACAAGGGAATATATGTGCACTACAGGATGAATAAATTCCTAGATGATTTAATCCCTCAACTAGCATATCTATATCATTCATCACAGGAAATCGGATTTTTGCAGAGAAGCTACTCATAATTATCATATGTAACCAATTTTAATAATAGGGAAAATTAATGGAAAATATTTCATGCAATTTAGAAACCATGCAGCAAGAAAACAATAATGGTAGAATTGCACCAAAAAGAAAAGGATACAGAAATGTTTTATCACATCTCAAGAGTCAACACAAAATTCCAGTGAATAATGTGATCAAGAAAAGCATAACAGCTACAAGAAAACCAGGTTAATGATGCAAACCTATCATAACTGAACACAAACTCTTTCGAATTGCCATTGCTCAATTGTTGTTGCCCCATATCACTGAACATTAAATTTTTTGCAATGTGATCATTATCATGCATGTATCGCGGCATATCCTCAGGTGGCACAAGATGTTGCTCATCTGTATACTGATTATTGGGAGAAAAGCCATGACTAACCTGAGAGAGTAAAGAAAAATAAAAGGACCACTTAATACAAAATGGAAAGAAACGCAATGAAAGAGAACGCAAGCTGATATAATAAAAAGGCAATAGAAAAATATGGTAATCTAGAGATTACATGCAAATAGTACCGTGGATCTGTAAGGATCTTGATTTTTCAAAATGCCAGAATTGGGCCTATCTTTTTCATGAGATTCGCCTCCAACATGAGTTCCCAGAATTCCTGTCAAATCTCTAATTCTATCCTGTGATACACATAGATCAATGAGTATCTGTTCTCCAGAATAATGATAGCAATAATAATCCGAATAAACATTAAACTCACTGCAAAAAGAAACAACCTTGATCTTATAAGTTGTCTAAAGACATAATGCCCCATTAAAGCAAAATCTTGGTGCCAAAAAAAAAAAAAAAATCAGCTAAAAAGCTGATGCCTACATACAAACACACATCTCTACATTGCCACATCAACAATCCATGGAAGTGTGTGCAAGCATGCAGAGCAACCTTGAAGCTTCATTGGTTACAAGGAAAAGAATCCTTTAAACCTAGATCCTTGTAAGTGCCTTTCAAGTCATTTCAAGGTTGCCAACTGCTCAGTTTTCTACGCAAGATAACACTTACCTTTCATGTAGAATTAAAAAATGGATTTATTTTTTAAAGTGAACTCAAATTTAGCTCTAGTGAGGTCAGCAGAATTTGACATTACATACTTCTGTTTGATATATAAAACAAAGAGCTTTCCTATTGTCAAACAAAACTTAAATTTCCTTCTTCTTGTTATTTGATTTTGTAGAGTCTTAAGCAAATACAAAAATGTTATTGCAAGCAGAAAGACATGATCCCCCCATGCATCTTTCAAGCAAAATCTTCTTTAAACTTGAGGAAATCCATTATGCATTGTTATAAATATGATAAGTAAATGTTTACTTTACTTAATCATAGGGCTGACTAACTTGATTTTGGACCTTAATTGATTCGGTTTGATTCCTTACCTTATGTGTGTTTGTATATTTATTGTACTACTTGAATGAATAAAGAGAAAGAATCTGTTTCTTCATTTTTCTCTTTTTGTTAGTGTAAGCCCTGCAAGCCAATCACATTTATTCTTGCTTAGACACTACTTGTTATTTCATGTAGTGCATATTATAATTGTTTAATTATAATAAAGGTATTTTTCATCCATAAGTTATCTTGAATAGCGCGATTGTATAATCCTATGAAGATAAAGACCATGAAACATATAAGGCATTGCAAAGAAACTGCAAAGAGTTACACTTATGAAATCCTTAAGCGGCAAAGTCATGTTCCTAAAAGAGTTTCTCCTTGTAGTATTGTCAATATAAGGCATTGGCCATGCACAAACACTAGCATATGTTAAGCCTCTATGCTTATGAAGCATGCAACCGATCTCATATGTTGAAATTATAGATATATTTTGGCAAAACATGTAGTTCTTGTTAAGATAAACAAGTTCACTAAACATGACCTATTATGAGAGTTCCATTTAGACTCTCACTCAAATGCCTATAGAAAATACACGCATGTCTTAGTAGTGCAAGTAATCCTCTGACTTGTGACACCAAGTCATCTTGTATATGAGTTGTCATGCTTTGTTTTCATTTGAACAAGCTCTAAAAAGGGATGCTTACAGTAGGGTGATGTTAGATATGACATAAAGCATACGCAGATAGATGAGTGGTACAGAAAGAATTCATCACCCTTAATCACTATTGAAAAAATCGGACCAGATCGACCGATCAAGGAATTGATGGCTAGTTTGGTTCGATACATGTTATAAAACCAAGAATTTAGGGAAATTGTAAAAACACGAGAAAAAAGGTGAAAACCCCGATTTAAGCTTATTTTATTATATTTAAAAAAAAATTATTTTATGTAATAAGATTTGAATCTTTAACCCTTTAGATCTATATTAAAGACCATATTATTTAGCTAAATGTATATTTTAATTAAATATTTACTATATTTTATACTTATTTAGCATCAAAATTATTTATTTAATATTTAAATTCTTTTAATTAAATAATCCAATTCAATCAGTCGGACCGATGACCCAAAAGTCTCGGTAGCTTGACCTATGTTCCAATTTTTTAAACATTGCCCTTAATGATTTAAAAGGATATACCTCACTTGTTCCTAGCTTATGATTAACTCATAGGTGTCCTTGGCTAAGGCGATTATTGGAGTTATCAAAAAACATAAGCATAACGTAATATATTCAGCTACAACTAGAATTCTACCCCAATGTTGCCAAGCGCGCAAGGTGCACTCTAGGTGTTAGAACCATTATATGCTTTAGGCACAAGGCGTCAAAATGTATTTGCCTAGATAAAGTAAGGCACAATATGTATTTTCGTTTTTATGTGTATACAAAACATGCAAAATTTTCTTTTTCTATTTGTTGGCTTATATGCACAATTTCTTTATGTCCATGTTTGCAGCGAATAGTCAAACATTATGAAGTATAGAGTTTGATAGTGTCCCTTTTTTTATTATTAAAGGTACTATTAATGAAAATTTTAAAATTTAAGAAAATAAAGGGAACTTCAATCAGGTGTGCTTTTTTTGCACCTACTGTGTGTGCCTGATCAAATGTGCCTCTTCTAAAAGGGTCTGAGGCACTTTTGTTGTCAAACACTAAGGCACAGACCTTAACAACATTGTTCTAACCATCTAAATAGATATATCTATAGGACTACAGCCACAAATAAGATTGATGGTTCATCATCCACAACCCTAATTTGTCTACCGCAAGTCCTTTCCTTTTGGCAATTGATAATTTCTACATGAAGTTTCCCCTCTCTAGATGTAGGGTACAAGACTAAAATTCTAGGAGCAAAAAATAATAAATGATATAGGCAATCTTAGGATGGTACACTTACATGTGAGGTTCTGATCTTCCATTCTAACTGATCATGTAGGTGCTGCAAATATATAAAAGATAGTAAGTTCTAATTTGTCAAACCCATTTGCTTTCTCGAAATGGAGAAAACAAGCTGCTATATAAAGCATGATCTAAATGGTCTTACAAAACCTTTAAAAAAAAAAAAAAAGTCCTCAATGGACTGAAATATTATAATAGTAGTTGTGCATAAAATCACACTGCCAAAGGAAAAGAATAACATCAGCCCATGAGCAACAGGTAACAACTATTCTACTAAGAACATGGTCATAGTGAAATGAAGAGTACACAATGTCCTTCAAAGCCTCATTACATAAAATTTCATTGTATTCATATGCCCAATTCCAATAATTCATACGCCTTTCAAAGCTAACTCTGCAATATAAATGCTCAAAATTAGGTGAACCGTCCATATGATTTCAAAAGATCTTGTGTTTGGTAGTAAAGAAGCCTATATTAACACTTAAGCTGAATATATTGTAAATAGGGTATTGGTGGTTTTATTTTTTATATCCTCTTATTACAATGCAATGCAATCAGACCATGCTTGCTTAGCTGATAGTTATCCGTTAGATCATCAAAAATTACAGGGTATATATAGGGTAAATTGACATACTAGCCAATGGATTTTTTAAACCAGCAATAATCACAGGAGGACATACCTCCTGCAAAAATCATATGGGAACCTTGGTGAGATGACAAATGATTAGCACCAACCAGTACAAAGTTTTTAATTGATAAGTAGATAGGCAAAGTTCTGTGGCCTTCGCACTAGCGCACCAGCTTGTCCTAATTTGCCTACGTGTTTTTAACTTTTAAAATTTTGATGGAATAAGTCAAACATAATGTACAATGGTGAGAACTGAACAGTACAATTTCTTTTAATTTTTAGTAGATGGGCAAAGCAGTGCAGCTTATGCACAAGCACTAGCTTGTCCTGTGATGGGATAAGTCAAATAGAATGTTAACAACAATCAAGGACAGGCCCAAAATTGATATCCTATGTGGCCATATCAGTACTATTGCAACCCAATAACCAATCCCCCTACCAGTTGTCAAACAAATAAAACCTTTATAAAATCAAATTCATACCTTCAGACTGTTGGCAATGGAAGACGCATTTACGACATGGGGCCAAGTACCATATTCAGCCAACAGCCCAAGCAAGGATGACATGAAGATATATCTCTCATCCTCTACAGCCTGAGAAAAGTGATGCGCTTAACAACTTCCTTTTATAAGAAAACGGAGAAAGAAAATAGAAATGGAAGACAACGAGCAAGAAGCATTGCAAAGTGTAGACATCCACACAAAAACATACCAAATAGTTAAAATTATCACTTGACACTAAGAATTTGACAAAAATGATTGATATCCAGATTCTTCCAAGATATCCTAGGTGCATACAGCCTAAAACATTTTAGCCATTTAAGAGAATTGGTAGAAAATCGTCCAGTCGGCTTGGAGTCAAACTGGAAAGTTGTCCAGTATATGCAAGTTAGAAGATTCTAAGACTTGTATGACTCCTTTGATTGGTAGCGCAAGCAAGCAAATGGGAAGTGCAATGAAATAGCACTATGTTCGCAATAACTACTCTTTTTCACAAATTCTTTTTCACGCATTTCAGTAGCCATACAGTGAACCAAGTGATTGAAACTTTCTTGTAACATAAGATATATACATGTATGACAAAAACAAAGTTGGTTTTATTCTGATGGGGAACTGTAACCTGTCCTCTGATTTGTCCATCTATTTCTAGCAGTTGAATAACAATCAAAATGGGCATTTACAAAGGAGAACATTGGAAAGTGGCACTGCCCCCAAAATGACATTCAGTTTCACACTGTTGTTTGATGTCATGACCACAAAAAGATTTCCCCTAGTCAAAATTTATATATGTCTTAAACAAAAGATATGAACAATGTAATGGACAAGATAGATCGAGGGGCCATGCCAAACAATGGACCCTCAAGATTGATACATTCTTCCAGATAAAAGGAACAACATTTATTATCTCAATGTCTTAAAAGAATTAATTATAAAAAGGTCATGAGACAAAATATACCCCTTCTCTTTAGAGGAAAGCCCTAGTTGTATTTAAGTTCTAAGTTCCCAACAAAAGTCTTTGCTCTAACAAGTCAATGGAATCTGTGTAGGTAGCTTTGATATTGAATTCATAACTTCATGGGATCAAATGAGAGTTCTCAGGGAATCAAATTCAATTAAAAAAAATTGGAAAACAAACTTCAATAATATATTCAGAAGATTTAAGCAAACCACAAAATAGAGTGGTAACAAGCCTTCTCCACGCTGTTAGAATTACTGGCACTCATTTCTGCATTTACGTATTTGTTATTGTTAGGATTTTTAAAATCAACCCATCATAATATATTGATTAAAATGTACCACTTAAACCAAAATCCTAGCTTCACCTCTGAAGTTCAAGATCCATGGATGACAAAGATTCTAAACTCAAATTTGTTATCCAAGTTCCACACAGAGAACTAAAATACCGGGGGAAAGTCAAACAATATGCTTTGAAGGGATGAACCCAGTAAGCCAAGTATTGGCAGCATCAGCAAGTAACTTGGGTTTTTTTAAGAGATGCCTCCGCCACTTGTCGAACTAGCTTCATTTTGAACTTGTGTGCTTTGTTGGAAATATGATTATATATAAATACAACTATTTCAAGTATATCATGTTCTTTAAGTTCATTTTACCCTTGGGTTTACCTACAAATTTTTACCCATTATTTGAATCCTAAATATTTGATTCATGCAATGTAACTATGCATCACTGTAAATGATAAAAGGGAATCTGACACCATTCTTAGGCTTGTCTTTTACATTTGGACTCAGGATATGGACTCCTTTTTTTAATATGCAGTGGTGGAAACTATTCTAATAGACAGATCAAGTACATTGCTAATTCCACCGAGTAAGCATTTTGATTTCATTCAGTTATCATCGCTACCAGAATGGGTCCTAAATCACAAGTTAAAAACCAAATATTAGAAAGCATATTTCGTTCATTATATTCTAACTCTAAACTAAAAACTATCATATATGTAGGAAGTTAGTGAGGCTTCATTAGTAATGTCCATAAGTTCTTACTGATACGCAGAATAAGGGCGTTAGCAGTCTAAGCAGAGATAGCTCAGCAAACGAGTCTAATATTATAAAGGGAAACATATTTTATTTTCAGAAATAGACACTATATTTCACCTTTAACTCATGGATCAGCTTAAAATTTTCTTCAAGGTCACCTTTTCTGCGAGCCAATTCATTTGAGGCAGAAGTGATGGATTCATTTTGCTTCTCATGAATTGCCTGCCACCCAAAATGATGTTACATCAGTTAATGGGTAAATGACTGCACTTGTAATCTGTTATATTAACAAAAAGAATCAACACAGAGAAAATGTGTAGACTATAGCGAACCATCCGTAAGTCAGATAATTTCCTCTCCAGCGTACACTTCTCATTCAGCAGCTGTAATTCCTGAGACCATCCAGAATAATATGATTTTTTGTATATCAATCAGAAATATTAGGCAACATGACTATAAAATTAGTTGGAAGCATTTTTCTTGCAAAAGGAAATGGAAATTAATCTACATGCAACCAATGGCCTTCAGAAATGTTAAACCTTCACACATGCAGCAGCAATTTGTTCATGTAGCTGTTGAATCTCCTCTTTCTGTGCACTAACTCGCAAATGAAGTACCTAATTCATAAAAAAATTATGTGAGAGAACCACACAAAGCCTCATCCTAAGTCTAGAATCCACCATTGAAATGTTCAGAAAGTTATAGTACCTTAGCCTCTGGACCTTGGAGATCAAAATTTCCATCTTCATTTAATTTACTTGAAGCAAGGTGTATTTCAGAGCTATGCCTGCTTAACAAGGGAATACTTGAAACAATAACAGATCTATAATATTTAAGCTAGAATGCACATAGAAGATTGTTAAGTGAATCAATTTGGACCTGGTTTAGGAAATACCTTTTTAAAAAATCAGAGCTCTGTGCTTTAACCCCATTACTATTAATCCCATGCATGGAATGCTCACTAGAAAACATCAAATTGTTAGTATAAGTCATTTTCAAGATAGCCTTTGATTGCACAAGAGCTAATATTTCCCATCATCACTAACAAAAAGTCACACTGTACCTCAGTTTATTTTCATGTTCCATATTTCATTGTCCAGAAGGTAAA
>JBBYHK010000005.1:5604916-5616230 GCA_038382065.1 Adansonia grandidieri
TAAATTCGCAAGCATGGGTTACCAAGCAAATTTCGAATCGAATTACTTTTTATAAAATAAAAAATTATTTTATTTAAATTTAATTATAAATATTAATATAAAAATATATATTTTTTAATAATTTTACATAACTCAATTTAACCGAAATCTAGACAACGACCAATGAACACGTACTTGCAAAGTCGTAGGAGCCGCCCCATGTGACGCAGACCCTCATTGTCAGTCCAAACTTTGCCAGAGGAAATTTCGATTATTCTTTCCCTTCTTTTGTCTGTTTCAGCTTTTTCTTTTTTCTCTCACAACTTGCCACTATAATTGCAAAAATTCCACTTGCTGAAATATCCTAATAATTTCATGTCAATATGATCAACGTCACATCATCAAAATCAATGAATACGTCAGCAAATGTTAATAATTGAACTGATATATTTACAATTTATAAAAATAAAGGAATTTCATTTATAAATTAATGTATAAAAATTAACCCTAGAGGCTACAGTTAACATGTGCTCATAGAGTAATTATGCAATTTATTTTTTTATTGATATTTACAAAATAAGAATTGATTTCTAGCTCATAAATCCTACCTTTCATTTAAAAAAAAAAAAAACTTGAAATATAAGTCTCCATAGATTTGGTTAAAATAATAAAAAAAATCTTAAATTTTTATCGCTTTATTTAATTAAATTCATGTTTTTTTATTACACTCGAATAATAATTTTTATTTTTTAATTTGAATCTAAATAAGTCTCTGACTTTTAATTTATACTTAAATAAAACATAAATTAAAATTTCATTTAAAATAAAAATTTATATAGATACAAATATAAGATAAAAACTTATTTGGGTACAATAAAAATATAAAATTTATTTTTAAAAAATGAAATAATTCATATATATTTTTTTGTATTTAAGCCTATTAAAATCTTCTTACATGTTAAGATATCCTGTTGAGGACAGCTATAATACAAACTTACTCCAAGAAGAATAGCAAAAGAGAAAAAAAAAAAAAAAAAGTTAAAACAAAACCAGTATAAATATCATGTTAAACTATGAAGGATGATATAGAGCTAGCAAATACAAATGACAGAAGAAGTGAAGCTTTTCAAGACATGGTCAAGCGCTTTTGGTTTAAGGGTTGTTTGGGCGTTGAAGCTCAAAGGTATACAATATGAAGCAATAGATGAAGATCTATCCAACAAGAGCGCTTTGCTTCTTCAATATAACCCTGTGTACAAGAAAATTCCAGTGCTTGTTCACAATGGAAAGCCAATCTCAGAGTCACTTGTGATTCTTGAATATGTTGATGAGACATGGAAGCAAAATCCGATATTGCCGGAAGATCCTTTCGAGAAAGCCAGGCAACGGTTCTGGGCGAAGTTCAACGACGAGAAGGTAACGATTTTTTAGTTTTCTGTAAGCACGGGCTTTTGTCACTGAAAAAACATGAGAAAAATCTGTTTCTTCTTGATGCAGTTGTTACCATCAATATGGGGTGTTTTCACCAAAGAAGGAACCGAGCGCGAGGAAGCTATGGCTGCATCGACGGAATACCTGAAATTTATAGAAGAAGAACTGAACGGAAAGAAGTTCTTTGGTGGAGAGAAGATAGGACTGGCCGATCTTGTTTTCGGTTGGCTTGCTAACTTGATCCATATTTTTGAAGAGGTGACTGGCTTGAAAATAATTGATGACAGATATCCATTGTTATTGGCCTGGATGCAAGAGTTTTCAGAACTCCCAGTAATTAAAGATAACTGGCCTCCTCATGACAAGATGATCATCAAGTACCAAGCATTTTACGAGAAATACCACCCTTCAGCAAAATGACATGATTGTGAGGGTTTCACATGAATGGTTACGTTAAAGTATAGGCATCATAATAACTTCAAACTGTTTGTGTATGGCAAGGCCCTTGAGCCTATTGAGTACTGTTACCTTAAATGGGGGATTTTCGTCTGTGCTCTGTCGAGAAACAGAAGTTGTAATAGTCGAGACAGATTGGATTTCAAATTATATCAGACTTTTCGCTGCTTTTTCGCTCCTTATCCATGGCTATGTTGCTACTGACTCTTCATTTTTCTTGAAGTACTTGTATCTAACACCTATATCTGGCATATATTCGGATATGATTGTGGGGATATGACCTCTAAATACATGAAAAAGCTAAGAAAAAACACATATCCTTATTCAACACCCTCACCCAAGTCCAAGTAACATAAATCCACGGCACCTAGCTCCTACACTGTAATGCAAAGAAAAAACTTAATCAAATGGCCAGCAAGTGGAAAGAGGAATAATAATACAATAAATAGATTCAAGCTGCACTCTTCAAACCAAATCTTCTAATAGCTTGCATTCATTGTTTCCCAATTTTTATGCCTCTATGAGCACAGTGAAGATTTCATTAAGCATGGCAAGTCCAAGACAGCAATGAGATGAATATTTATTAACAGATAAGTCTCGATACCATTGACAACATGCTTAGTTTATTACAAAAAAAAAACAGCTACAAGTAAATGAGATTATAATTACTGTCTGGAAGCCGCATCTAGCATTTCAAAGACAAGTTATACTCTCATTGTATTTTGTTAGACACTATGATAGTAATTATGAAAGATCATCCTTGAAAAAGGTTAAGAAATCATGTATAATAAGGAAAAATAAAGTTATAACAGTAACCTAAGAAACTGAAATTATGAACTTAGTAACATATGCGCAATTCATCTGCATTTTCCTTTCGATTCAGCACTCTGAAAACTCTGCACATAAGAAAAGAAGTATTAGATATAGCCCACATCAGAATTTCCACTAGTTGGATAACTGAAGAAGACATTATTTAATGCAAGCCTTTTTTCTTCCCTTGGATGACTGTTTCAAGAAGGTTACTCCTCAAGATCAACGAAAGCCATAGCTGCAGTGTGGCACTACCGTTAAAGAACAAGGGAAATTAAAAAAACAACTGACAAAACTATACTTCAAAAAATAATGTTAAAACAAGAAAACAAAATGCAGAAGAGAAGTACATAACTTTATGCGTCTGAGAAACTTTGTTGCTAGTTCTTACCAGCATTGAATTATCTTTAGTATCCAAATCCATGGCTTCAAAATGTTCAGTCTGGAACACAGGGCTGAGAACTGAAACTAATAAAAGAAGCCAACTACTTTGCAGCAAGAATTCACTTAAAAAGGAAAATGAGAAAAAAGGATACCCCAGGCCCCATGCTTCTCAATTACCACTTATATTGAATATCATCCAATCCCTAATAAGCTGATTGGATGATATCTTCTCACTGATGTTTTTCACTTGGTTCGTATGTAAGTATAAGAAAGCCATATAAATAACAGAAGATAATAATGGCGTATGAATGATGCACAATACAAGGTTCATTTCTCAGAACAAATTACTAATGATCTTGGAAAATTATAACAGATTAATTTATGGAACAAGCACATAATTTTT
Organism: Adansonia grandidieri; assembly: GCA_038382065.1. Classification (NCBI taxonomy): domain Eukaryota; kingdom Viridiplantae; phylum Streptophyta; class Magnoliopsida; order Malvales; family Malvaceae; genus Adansonia; species Adansonia grandidieri. Next base: position 5,608,380 of record JBBYHK010000005.1, read on the forward strand.
CAAAATAATGATTCAAGGTAATGACAACACAAAATCAGAAAGGATATAATCATTGTTTCTATATGGTATAAAATTCTCCACGAAGATAATGAAAAAAAATGTATTTATTAAAATTCTAATGTGTCAACATGTAAGCCAGCAATTGCCCCTGTATTTGGCCACCACATTAGAAGGAGTCTCTGTCATTTTTCTTTTTTTTTTTTTTGTTTCTGACAAAGAGGGTGTGGGAGGGGGGTCTCTTCCCTATTTAAAAAAACTGATCAAGAGATCCATCACCAATGATCTCCACAGCTACAGGTTCCATCCTTGAAAATATGAAAGCGATTGGCGTCTCTTACTAATATTTCTCTTTGCATAGTCATTGATATATACTTGGTCACAGTGTGACAATCCCCACAAACACGAAGGTTTTTCATAATCTGCAATGGAGTCCCAGGTTTCGTGTTTAATAATCCAAATGCTATGGCAAGCCTTTCACTGTGCCCACAAAGCAGGTCTCGTTTCTCATCCTCTTCAACGTCATGCAAAACATATCTCAGATCAGCAACGTAACCTTCCTTAGCCATTAAACCAGATATTATCCCTAATAGCTTATTAACCTCTTCAAACTGCTCAAAGAACTTATCGCCCGTTCCAAATACATACAACCTTCGTTTAATTTCTATCCAGCTACATCCAGGGTCTTTTTTGAGCCCTCTAGCTTTTATGGATTTTCTTATCATTCTCACTTGATCCCACTTCCCTAAACTGGCATACACATTTGATACTAAAACATAATATCCAGTATCATTTGACTTTAATTCAAGGATCTGCTCAGCAACGCGTTCTGCAACCTCTAAGTTTCCACTCGATCGACAAGCACTAAGTAGAGATCCCCATATACTTGCATCTGGCTTCAGTGGCATTGAATTTATAAATTCCTCTGCTTTAGATATCAATCCAGAACGGGAAAGAAGATCAACTACACAAGCATAATGTTCAATTCTAGGCTCCAAGTTGTAATCTTTTTGCATCTGTTCAAAACAAGTCAAACCCTCTTCTACCAAACCTGAATGGCTACAAGCATAGATAATGGCAACAAAAGCAACGTGGTCAGGAACAACACCTGTTGCTTTCATATCTTCAAAAGCTCTCACTGCTTTCTTGCCTTCTCCATACATCCCATAGGCAGAGATCATAGCAGTCCATGTCACCACATCTCTCACTTTCATACGGTCAAATACTTGCAAAGTATTTTTTAAACTACCACATTTAGAGTACATTTCAATTAGTGCATTCCCAGTTGGAACATCTGTTTCAAATCCAAATCTGAAAACACAGCCATGGATCTCTTTCCCTTGCCGTTTGGCAGCAAAATAGGAGCACATTGGCAAGATACCTAAGACAGTGGCCACATCAGGCATCACTCCCTCAGTCCTCATCTGATTAATCATTCTCAAACCTAAAGTGAAATCCGCAGATTGAACACATGCTGCTATTATTGTATTCCACGTTACTCTATCATGAGTTTTCATGTTTTCAAATAATTTCAATGAGTCATTTATTTGGCCACATTTAGCATACATATCAACCATAGAATTATTGACAATGATATCTGAATCAAATCCCAATTTAATTACATCACAATGAATTTCTTGCCCCAGGTCCATGTTTGCTAACTGAGTAGAAACAGAGAGGAGCATCACATAAGTGATAGAATCAACTTTCAAGTCAACCTTCATAATCTTAGAAAGTTTCAATGCTTCATCATAATTAACATATTGAATATAACAATTAATCATTGAGTTCCACGTGACAGAATCCCTGCACATCATTCTGTCAAATACTTCACGCGAAGCTAGCAAGTCTCCACATTTCGCATACATATCAATGAGAATATTATCAGCAGTAACATCACACTGATACCGATCTTTCTTCATGTACTCATGAACGAATTTTCCAAATTTCAAGTCACGTAAATGACCACAAGCACGAAGAACAGAAGTAATGGTCAGTAAATCAGGTTTAAACCTATTCACCATGAGCATAAACAACTCGATCGACTCCCTAAATAACTCCATCTGAGAATACCCGCATATCAACGTATTCCAACTAACAGTATCTCTGACAACCATCTCATCAAAAATCTTTCGTGCATCAATGAGCCTATTAAACTTGAAGTACATAGAAAGAAGTCCATTACTTACCACAACATCGTCGTGAAGCCCAGTCTTCTCAGCCAAACAATGAACTACCTCACCTTCTTTAACATTAACCAAACCTCCACATGCAAGCAAGACACTCGAAACAGTAAAAGAATCAGGCATAATTCCAGCCATTCTAGCCATATTATAAACTTCCAATGCTTCTACCCAATACCCATTTGCACTATACCCTGAAATCAAACTATTCCAAGACACGACATCCTTTTCAGGCATTCCATCAAACATCTTTAAAGCTTCGTCCAAACAACCGAATCTCGCATACATATCAACCAAAGCGTTCCCAATATACAAATCTGAGCCTAAACCCATCTTCAAAACATTCTGATGAACAACTTGTCCCATCTCAATATCAACCAATGCTGCACACGAGTTTACAACTGAAGGAAAAGTACATTTATCAGGTAAAACATCCATTTTTTGCATTTGGCAATAAAAACCAAGCGCTTTAGAGAACAACCCATTTTGGGTAAGAGCTCTAATGATTGAATTCCATTGGTAAACATTGGCTGTCAGTGAAACTTGGTGGAAAACTGAGAACGAAGAATTTGGGTCCTTGAACTGTGCATATTTGCTTATGAGTTTACCAGAGAAGAAGGCAGATTTTTCAAGTCCTTGAGTTATAATTATTGAGTGGATTTTGTGAAGTTGTTTGGAGTTTGACGCAGATGATAAGGCTTTTGAAAGCGAAGAGTAGAGAAGTTGATTTGTAGCTTCATGCAAAGTGCTAAACTTACTTGTAGTTTTCATGAAGCTAAAGCATGTTCTGCTTGGAGGAGATTCACCTCCAAAAGAGGTTTATTAATTTACAATAGAGGGTAAATAACATGATTAGCCTTCTAGGTTGTTATCATTTATGGATCATGTTACTGGTTTAAACATGGAAGATCATTTTATAATTGAAAAGATCTCAATAATAATTTTAGATTTTGAAAAATAGATTTGAATAATAAAATGAGATTCATTTAAAAGTAAGTCCGAGTTTAATCTTAATTTATTTTTAATTATATAATATATATTATTTTTATATTTATAATATTATAAAATAAAATAATATAAATATTAAATAATATGTTGAGTTATCAACATTTTAAAACTTAAGGAAACAAAAGAATAAAATTGCTAAAAGTTAAATAAAAGTAACATTTTTTAAATATATGAGCATATTTGTTGTTCATTTACAAATAAGGGTAAACCCAAAAGAAATTGATGTACGAATTACCAAATCAGTTGGACTTAAACATATTTATATTATATTGATATCATACTTAATTCTAATCTTTATTTGTCTTAATTTGTAAACAACTTTGCATCAAACTCTAAATTACTGTTAGATTAGTTTTAAGCTTCATTTGGATAGATAATGAGATTAGCTTTTATGAGATTGAAAATAACGGTGATAGTATGATTAGTTATCGGAATGATGAAATTAAATATAGTAACGATGAGATCAAAATTAGTAGTAAAATATGAATTTTAAATTTGATTCAAAAGTAATGATATCAATGAGAATAAAAATTGACCATTAAGGAAAGTTGATTAAAATATGTATATATATAATAAAGATTTAAAAAATATATTATATTAAATAATGAAATATAATTAAAAATATATTTATGTTGCATAATAATTAAAAATTATTAAAAATATACTCATATTAAATAATAAAATATATTAAAAATTATATTTTACATATATTAAATAATAATTAAAAATTTTTAAAATATTATTTATGTTAAAAATAAAAGATAAAAATAAAGGGGTAAAAGAGAAATTTCTTCCTTTACCTCCACCACTGGTGGTAGCAATGAGTTATTCAAGGGAGCATGTTCTGATAATTAATCACATCTTAGCAAAGTTGTATCATTTTTGGATAGTTTTTTTTTTTTTTTCTACATTTAATACATTACTTTCACAAAATTTAAAAAAAATAATATGTTAATTATATTTTTCTTTCAATAAATATATCACTTTAATCAATGTTACTAAGTACATTTCCTAATATGCTTTTAGATAAATCATTATTTTGATAATTCAAGATATATATATCACCTTAAACGTGTCAATTAGACATGTTTAAGGGTCATATTATTTGCTCAAATCTAAAGGCCCGTTCGATAATTGAGAGAATTTAAACAAAAATATTATGTTCGAAAAATAGATTTGGGCAATAAAATTAGGCATGATTAAAAAATAGTTCGGGCTTTAGCCTTAATTTATGGCCCGAGTCCGACCTGACCTATTTTACTACTATATAATAATATTAATTCTATGTATTTTATATACAAAAACAGATATATAATATTATAGTATAAACATTAAAAATTAGATAAGTTATTGATATTATGAAACTTAATAAAAGAAATATATTAAATTTTAAAAAATATATATTTTTAAAAAATAAATTATAAAAAATGTAATATAAGCTACCTTAAATGGGCTTGGACCATTCATTTGTAAATATAGGTGGGCTTGGATAAAATTTGAGACTCATATTTTGAGTCAAGCCGAGCTTAGACAATCATATTAAATATTAATATCATACTTAGATCTAGCCAGAACCCGACCTATGAATACTTCTAATGTCAATGTACATTTTCCATATTATAATCAATACTTTTTATATGTATAACAAACACTCTCATATTATTTTTTTAATAATCACGTTTCATTAAAATTATGAGATGGAAACTTATTCGAAGTGTAATTAATACTTTCTTTATCCTTTTGTCTTTGCATTCTATAAACGAAATGTGTCTCGAATATAATTACCCATGTTATACCTCCACATACGACGACCGCCAAACCATCCCCGATCCACTGTTTCTCCGAGTGGGCGATCGCCGGACAATACCATAAAGTCGATCCCCAACCACACCTGACAGCGATGTGACCTCTTCGATAACGACTTAAATGCAGAGACGACATCTACTGAATGGCGGCCAACTGACCGAGCCGACCACTAGGCGCCATAGCCTGACACCTAGCTCGACGTTAGTCACATCACCATCAAATCACCTGACACTATATCTTCAGACAACACCTATAAAAGGGTAAGCAAAGCCAAAGGTAAAAGACTCCCTTCCATTTTTCTGAATCTCCACTGCTATATCTCCAAACACTCACATACTAACTTAACCATCGGAGAGGGCCCCTGGAGTACTAACTCCGGGGTCCTCCTGACCTTTTCTGCATTGCAGGGTTCTGCCCGGTTTCTGGTACCCGCGAAGAAGACATCAACAATTGGTGCCATCTGTGGAAACCACCTTGGTGGGTGATCATTGGCCTTTAAGGCCTTGCGACAAGGCTTCTTCTGGCCCACAATGAGAAAAGATGCTACCGCACTCGTCAAAAAATATGACAAATACCAACGCTTCGCCCTTATTCCCAGACAACCAGCCGAGGTGTTTAAACAAATCTTCAGTCTTTGGCCATTCTGTGTCTGGGGCGTAGACATATTGGGTCCATTCCCTATGGCAACCGCTCAGAGGAAATTTCTATTGGTCGCGTGCGATTACTTTACGAAATGGGTTGAAGCTAAGCCAGTCGCCACCATCACCGCCCGAAACATGAAAAATTTCATTTGGGGTTACATTCTCTGCCAATTTGGAGTACCCCATGTCATCATAACAGACAACGGCAAGCAACTGACGGTAGACAAACTCCATGATTTTTGTTCATGTTTCAACATCAACCTTGTTCACACCTCTGTCGTCCATCCTCAATCAAATGGCCAAGTTGAATCAATGAACAAGAACATCCTGCAACCTTTGAAGAAGAAATTGGATGACGCAAAAGGCGCATAGGCCGACGAAACGCTTGGTATACTTTGGGCAATCCGGACAACTGAAACTCAGGCGACCGCAGCTACTCCTTTCAGCCTTGTTTACGGAACGGAGGCTGTCATACCCACTGAAATAGGGGTACACAGTTCACGCACTATTTACCCCAACTTAGAGCTCAATTCTGAACATCTCAAAGTTAACCTCAACCTACTCGAGAAAGCCAGAGAAGATGCCACAATCCACATGGCTGTCCGCGCATAACAGGTTAGCAGGCATTATAACCAGCGAGTGAGCAATCGCCAATTCCAGGTTGGCGACCTCGTCCTCTGAAACTGCGAAGCTAGTCGACTAGTAGGAGAACGAAAAAGCTATCCCTAAACTAGGAAAGACCTTATCAGGTCAGCCAAGTTCTAGGCTTTGATGCTTACAAATTAACCGAATTAGATGGGCGCACCATCCCTAACACATGAAACGCTGCCCATCTAAAGAAATATTATTTGTAAATGTGTCTGCTACCAATACTCATGGTCGCCACTATAAACCTTTGTCTTACAAGTCAATTCATGGATCAAACGACTCTTAATTGCTACAACGCAATCGTCGCCAAGGTACAACTCCTAATTACTATCAAGTAATCGCCACCATGGCACGACTCTGAATCGCTACAAAACAATCGCCGCCAAGGCACAACTCCCAATTGCTATCAAGCAATCGCCACCATGGCACAACTCATTATTCTTACACCGCAATAACCTAACCCAACTGCCAAGGTCACTTACTACCAACACACTCGACTCTCCTCTGCGAAACATCACGACAACCATATTTCAACACAACAAATGCACCGCAATCTCCTTACCCACAATCTTAAAAATAACAAACTACAACAAAACAATTACGAAAACACAACCAATAATCATTTACACACGTTATTTACACAAAACAAAATTTTCATTCAATCATAAGTCATTTACACAATATTCTTTACAAGCTAAACCACTATTCATCCCTAGTCGACGAAACGGTCTGAGCACCAGCCTCGTCACCAGACCCCCCTGCTCAGACTCTTCAGCCGTCGGGGTAATCAAGGCTGCATCCCTCGATCGCCCTACGTCCACTTCCTGCTGACTAGGGAATAAGACGTTAAAGTCTTCAGAAGGCGTATACAGGTGCCCTAAGTCAACCGCCTGTAAGTCCAGAGGCCCACGAAGCAACTGGACCCTATATAGTGCGCTACAGCAATATGAATCCACAGTAGCGAACAGCTTATCGAATATCTCTTCCTGCTGCTTCTTTAACTCATCCTGGTGGCGAGCCTCGAGATCGCCAAGATGACCCTCCAACCCAGCCACTCTAGACTTAGCAGAAGCCAGTTCTGTATTGCGCTCCTCCAACTTTCTTGCTGACTTAGCAGCAGTCGCTTCTGCCTTTTTGCCCCTTAGCAGTAGTTCGGCTATCTCTGTCATCCTCCTTTCCTCGATCTCCTTCAAGGACGCCTCCAACTTGGCGTTCACCTCCTTCTGCTTCCCAACTTGAGCGTCCAGCTCCACTATTTTGGATGTTTGAAGGTTGAACTTTTCCTGCCAGTTTGTCATCTGGCAAGTATACATCGTCTGGCAGTGAAGTGCCTCTACCAGCCGTATCATGGCGGCATTCAAATTTTGAGCTGGACTCCTCCTTGATAACATCTCCCGGTGGCTGGTCGCCACTCCCTTCATCGCCCACCTTAAGGCTGCCTAAAAGTCTGGCACCTGACCGTTATGTAGAATGCCAGGACCATTTGAACTGGGCACCCCACGGCTCATTCGCGGCCTCTCTGAAGAGGTACTCGGCTACGAAGCTGCCCTAGGAACTGGCCCACCACT
>JBBYHK010000005.1:5630902-5658421 GCA_038382065.1 Adansonia grandidieri
CCGAAAGCCGAAAGCCGAAAGCCGAAAGCCCCAAAGTTCATTCCAATTAGAGGCAAATTTGATTGAAGAAATCAGGAAGGTCTCAAGTCCTCTCTCTTGTTCTTTCAATTAAGCAGAGGAGATTATTTCTCCCTCAATCTCTTTGTGTCTGAGAGCAAAAACAGGCCCCTTTTTCAAATTGAAAACCCAGAAAGTTTTAACAGGGAAGAAGAGGAAAAGAAGAAGGTTTTGGGTGCTGTAGGAAGAAATTTGAAAGAAAAATGGAGATAGAGTTGGAGCCAAGGGTGAAGCCATTGAGTTTCAAAGTGAAAGCAACATCTCGAGAGTCACCCTCTCAGAAAGCCTCTCACGTGCTCGACACCGACCTCAGGACTCATTGGTCCACTGCTACCAATACTAAGGAATGGATCTTGCTCGAGCTTGATGTAAGTAACAGTTTATATCTTTGTGTTTTCCTTTTGGTATTTATATGTCGAAAATATCTCTGAGTTTCGTTTTTGTATCCATTTATGTTCATTTTTTGGGATGTTCTTTTCCTTGTTTTAGTGCTTAATTTTGGTTCTTCGTACTATTTTGTTAAGGTTGATTTATGGGGTTTTGTTTGTTTGTCTGTTTCTTGTTTTTTTATTGGCATTTGAATGAATTTTTACTGCATTTCTCCTTGTTTTGAACATGAATAGGAAGCCTGTTAGTTTAATTCACATGTTTCGAACATTGGTTTTTATTCTTGTTGAAACAGAGAAATTATTGAAGGATCAAGCAAGAAGCTATACCCAATCTTGAGTACACTTCTGTTTTTGCTAAAGATGTGAAATTACGGCACTGTAGATATCAATAGATTTATGCTTCTAGGAGCTAAACAGTGATAACTCCATGAATGTAATATAAGCCCATTTATGCCCTTGTTTTTCTTTGTTTCCTCCTAAATGGAGTTCTGAACTCCATTAACATACTAAAGGTGGGATTTTAACTGATTACTACTGTGCATAAACTTTTACCAACAGAGTTGCTTGATAGATTCTTGTTTTCCCCTGGTTTATTGTAAATATGTTTCAGATGTCAAATCTCTTTACAGGATTAATGAGCATATGTTGTTGGAATTTTCTACTTATGTCTGAAAGTGTTTTCCTTTATTTCCTTCTTCACAGGAACCTTGCCTATTGTCGCATATACGGATTTATAACAAATCTGTGCTTGAATGGGAGATAGCTGTTGGCTTACGCTATAAGGTTGGATCTCCTACTATTGCCATTTATGTTTGACTTCCTTTGGTCTAATTTGTTTGTTATGTTGAAAATTTTCTAAGTCATCGCATACTATATTTTGTTAATATAATTGTTTGCAACTTTTGTACAGCATATGGTCAAGGTTATTCTAGATTTGTATAGATTTTCCCAAGTGCTGTTTTATTTATTTCTGTGATGTTTGTTTATAACCTCTTTTTGCTGATATGCTAAGTTGTAGTTTCACCTAGAAAGTAGAAACACCTCTTTGAAAAAAGCATGCTGCAAAAGGGGTGATTGTTCTTTCTCAGATGATGCCTAAAAGTTATTTTTTTCACAATATATTGAATAGTGAAATAGTTTTTTACCCAAAATAATTTTTGTCAAGAAAGCCAAATGGGCAATTCGGGGGAGGATAACTCATACGAAATAGCTTAGGTATCTAAATAAAACTAAGGTAAACTCTTCAAATATCCACTTGAGAGATTAAGGCTATGCCTGGTTTTAGAAGGCATGCTCTAGACTCTTGAGTCTAATTTTCTTAGCTCCTAGAGAGCAGGAGATGCATACTATTTTATATATATACATATATATATATATATATATATATATATATGTTTTTTTATTTTTGGAATTGGAGCTGCGGCAGCTTTTTTGTCCTAAGGACACTTGTTTTCAGAATGAAGATTGCCTTTCTCTGACCTTAACTGCCCACTCTGAGACAAGACAAGTAACATTTCACTTCTTAAATGGAGGGGTCTCAGGAATTTTTTACTCTTTTGCTTATAATTGATCAATGTCATTATTTGCAATATAATTAACATCCTATTTCACTCTAATGACTGGTTTACTATATGAAACACCATTACTGCATTGCTAGGAGGTCTGGCCTTAGATTTCCTGCGTTAACAAACATGGTAATTGAGATGCAAGTGGTGAAATTTTTTTTTTTAAAAAAAATGAAGAAAAATAAACATCTTGCGTTAGATTTGCTTTTTTCATCAGCATGGTGAGGGAACAAAAAACTGAAATGATTCAGGCTACGCGCATTTTTGATCCATGGTTGTGGAAGTCTCCTAAAGCATCTAAAGAGCCTTTAAAGGATCACATAGAAGTATCCACTTTCTGAGAGAATGGTGTTAGCAAGCATAGAGTAGAATCCAAATCCCAGCCAATAAGCCTTGAAAATAACTATAATGATAGGAGTTAATAGCTTTGATTAAGAGCTAGACTAGAATGCAGAATATTTTAGTTATTGCTTCTTTGTTGAATACAACTATTCCTAATTTTAAAGGTTCATGGTGCTATATCAATTAAGAATCATCTTCTTTTTCCGAGAAGAATCTAACATGCATAACAATGGCTTCTTGCACCTTTATTCATCACTTTGATTACCATGTGATATTTATCTCAGGTTTAGTAGCATCGCTAGATGTGGGATTCTAAGCTGCTATTTATGTCAAGTAATTTTATTGCATGACTTGTTTATCGGGTTTTCTTTACAGCCAGAGACATTTGTAAAAGTTCGCCCCCGCTGTGAAGCACCTCGCCGTGATATGATGTATCCTATGAATTATACTCCATGCCGTTATGTACGAATATCTTGTTTACGAGGAAACCCAATCGCAATTTTTTTTATTCAGGTGAGAATTATGTAGTTCTTTCTATGGTAGAGTTGAGGGACATTACTCCATGAAATCATTCTGCATTAGTATGTTGAACATGAATACTATTGTAGTCTTACTCTGTCAAGGAAAAAAGGCAAAAACCATTGTTGAATATGAATAGGTTGTGGTCACTGCTGTTACATGGTGAGCAATGGCCTGATAAATTAGTAATTACACTCCCAAAACATTTCTTCAGTCTAATCTTTTTGTTCGATCATATGAACATGAGTTGTAGAAATTCGAGTTGAAGGATTCAGTTAACTAACCTTTTTTTCGGTAAACATCTGTATGCATTGGGTTCATGTTGCACGGATGATATTTAGTTTTTAGTTTTTCTTTGGATATTCTGCAATTTTTTTGCCTCCCGCCCCCCCCCCAGTTTGTACATATTTGTTGTCTAAAATGGTTGGATAGTTAATTATAAATTCATTTTCATTTCTTATTGTTAGAAAGCTAGATCTTGTTAATTTTCATGCTTGTAGTGTATCTTTTATCCCCTTTATTTCATTAAGGTTTGTTTTAATTACTTTTTGTACTTATTATGTTGTGAAGCATTTATGAGGTTGTATCAGTATCTTTTGTCAACAAGAGGTTTTTCCTTTTAACTTAGATAAGGTGCATTTAGCCTTGTGTTTCATATGTTTCCTAGACTTCATTTTTCTTAGAGTACTCGTGTATAGCACCTGTGTCCAACATATTCGGACATGGGTGTGGGGGGTATGATCCTCCAAATATATGAAAACTTGGAAAAAAAAAAAAATGAAGCGTACCACCAGTCTGGGTAACATAGTGTGATTCTATTAAGAGAACATGTCATTCTCACAGATGGATCATATGACTTAGAGAACCTGGATATATGGATTTAGAGGACCAGGGTTTCAGTAATAGACGCTTAAAATTATGCTACCTGACATTTTAGCAAGAGAAAAAAACATGGCATTCTTATTTGAATCATAGGTTCAATATCAAAGGGACTGCTGTTTGATGGTCACTAAGATGCTAATTCCAGCTATTTTCTTTCCGAGTTAAATTTATATATTTTTTTTTATTGATGATTTTGATAATTCGAAGTACTTATTATTTATTTTTTATTATTTCTTGCCTCGTAGTTGATTGGGATATCAGTGACTGGTCTTGAACCTGAGTTTCAGCCAGTTGTTAATCACCTATTGCCGTACATTATGTCAAACAAGCAAGATGCTCATGATATGTATCTTCAGGTGAGCATATTAAAATTGTTGCCTATAATTCTCCCAGTATTGTTGCCTTAATCATCATGTTAGTTTCTTCACTGCCTTCTGATGCTCATTAGTTTGTAGTTGCTTCAAGACATGACAGATCGCTTACATGTGTTCCTTCCCCATCTTGAGGTACAGTTTCTACTTAAATGATCAGTTTCTTTCCTTTCCTTTCTTTCTTTTGTGTTTGTTTTCTGGTAATTCCTCTGCCATTGCATTTGCATTTGTGACATATTTGTCATTTTGCAGGCCGACTTTGCTAGTTTTTCAGATGGTGCTGATTCCAATTTACGTTTTCTGGCGATGCTTGCTGGCCCATTTTATCCAATACTTAACATAGTGAATGAAAGGTAGATTTATCCTGCTTTTTTTTTCTTGGAAATTGGAATCCTCTTTATTAATTTATTTACCATGTTTTAGACTATTTGGTCTGTTTTTTATTTAAGTTGATGGCCCATGGTGTAATTATGCTGCAGAGATACTGCCAGATCTACAGGCAATATTGCTGATTCTGAAGTTCCTAGAAATTCTCAGTCATTGTCATCATTGACTGTTTCCTCTAATTTTGAGGTATCTCGTTTGCTCTGTTGTACGTCTGCTTTCTTCGTCATGACAATGTTTTACCTTTGATTCGCTTAGCATAATTATGACTGGCTATTGGTCAAGAGAGTTGCTTTTTCCTTTTTATTTGTTTGATGGAAAGATTTGGATATTCTTTATTCTGGTAAAAAAGTGTATATATTTCTTTAAGGGCTCTGGTTTCTTTTGTTCTTAAAAGAAATATACAATTTTAGTATGGAAAGAGAGCTTGGAGAGGATATTTCATGGGATTACGTATGACTTTGTAAAATGGAACACTGCGACTGGAAATGCAAAGTTGCTGGACAACCTGTGCTGAAAATTTTTTATAGTGCCTCTTGAGTGCTGCAATATTGTGGTGACTGCTGAATTGTTGGAAAATAATATATGATAAGGTTTTACCAGCAAATGGGTGAAGGGGGCTCCAATTTTGGATGATATAAGAGAATTTTAACATAGATGGTTTATTCACATTCAACATAGTTCTAAGGATCCGATGTAATGAAAGATTGATTTAAGACAAGTAAACGGATTATGTAGGGGTGGGTTATCTGTAGACCAATTAGTATAAGTGGTAAGTTGAGGTTTAATTTTTGAATAAATAACTTAGGGAGTTCATTAGCCATAAATTGGGTTGAATGGAGTCATATAATCAACTCCTACTATTTTGAGATTGGTAATTTGTGTCATATTTCATATCAGCTCATTTGAAGATTTGGTTCAGTCATATGTTCCTGTCAAGACTCTCCACCTAATGCTTACAAGTATTTACCTAGCTTATCAAAGTTTGAATCTCGGTCACCCTTATTTTATTAATTAAATTTTTGCATGTCTGACATAGGCCTGTGCTTAGTTGATGTTGTCAACTAAACATGTTTATATATATGGGAGTGTCAGAGAAATATATTATTTGACCCTTGGTTATGACTTGCTATTGAAGCCTAGGAGTCTGTTTGATAACATTTTTGTTTTCACTTTCTTTAAAGATTACAGATATCCTTCTGGTTTAATATTTTTGTTTTCGAACAAGTAAAACCGATAATAAATTTTCAAATTTGTATTTTCGATAGTTTTTGGTAAATTCTTTTCAAATATAAAAAAGTAGTTTGTTGTCAAAGTTCTGCAACCGGGCTTATTAATCATGCTTGTTCCCTGTTGTTGCAAAACTTCAAAAAAATTTTCAAAACGCAAAACGTAAAATGAAAATGTTTGCATGGATACTAAAAAGCACCTAATTTGTTTGTTTCCCTTATTGTTGGTCATGTTTCAACTATAGTTCATGTGACATCCTGTATACTCAATTGATCTATTGGGGTCAGATGTGAGGGGGAGTGTTAAGTTGTATTACATCCTAAATCTGTTTGGCTTGGGCTGTTCATTGACCTTCTGTTCAAGATGGTCTCTCCACTATATGTCATGTAGTTTTAAATGGATGCTTTAACAGAGATAAAGTTTGTACTGAGTTAAAACTGGGTTTGTTGTTAGAAACACACATCGCAAGTAGAGAAATAAAAGTTTATATCTTTTTCCCATCTCCTTAAATTATGTTTTTTGGAGATACCTGTGCGTGATTCTGATACTTCTATATACTATTCTGACTTTACCAGCTTTACAACCTCTATATTCAGTATTATCTAAGTTAAAGTTGTGTTTTGTACTATAATGTGTACATATCTCCATGTCTATAACATTCTTGAGTTGTTATGAGTAATAGAAAACTAATATGTCTTTTTTCCCCTTTTTCCATGGGAAGCCAAGGAGATCTCGTAACACCTCACCTCTTGTCTTATCAACTTCCAGTTCCATTGTGTTCCGTCCAGATGCTATTTTTTTGCTGCTGAGAAAAGCATATAAAGATTATAATCTAGGAACTGTTTGCAGAATGGTAATGCGCCCATCTGCATTTTACCTTGGTAATGAAGTTTCAGCTTAAGATGATGTGCTTACATAATGGTAATTATATCTTCAGGCTTGTAGAATGCTTCAGAAGTTTGTAGAACCTCTTATGACAGCAGATGAATCAAACCCTTCGACTGAAGTTACACCAATTTTGGATGAGTCATCAAAATCAGAGTTACTTAATCCTCTTCCCATGGTTGATTACTCAAAATTATTTGGGGAGGAATTCCAGTTGATAGATGATCACTGGGACACTAGAATTCTTAATCTCTTGGATGTCGGGGCTGTGGAAGAAGGGATTTTACATGTTCTCTATGCTTGTGCGTCACAGGTCAATTACAGTTTCAGGATATGATGCGTTTTAAGGATTATTTTACTTATTACAATGATTTTCTCATAATGATCTATGAATTTAGATTTTTACTCTGTATGTTTTACAGCCTCATCTCTGTAGCAAATTAGCAGACGGTACTTCTGACTTTTGGTCTGCATTACCACTTGTACAAGCATTGCTGCCAGGTAGACTGACTAAATCCATATCTGCTTTTAAGGAGTTATTAACTTAAGTTATATGATGGATTTGGCACATGTCAATGCCTCTTAAAGGTTATTTGAAAAAAAAAAAAAAATTTATCACACGTCGGTGCCTCTCACAGCTTGATGAGCCAATGTTACAACTTCATAAAAGTTGTTAATTATTTCTTTATTTGCAGCAAAAATATGTCATCAAACATTTTTAAGATAGTAATGACCATCTTTGGACTAAATTTCGTGAGCGTGTTATATTGAACGAATTTGATTTTTTTTTTTTGTTTAATTTTTGTTCCTTGTCGTGTTGCAGCACTTCGTCCTGTTGTAAACAGTCCTGCTGATCGTGTTGATGATACTTTTTCTCAGTGGAAGCAGCCTTTTGTTCAACAAGCTCTCTCACAGGTTGCGGTTGCTCTTCATTTAATGTGTGTTTTTGGGGAGAAAATTAGCTTAACGCCATTGGTCTGATTGATTTCTATTTCCTGTGCTGTCTGATTGCAGATTGTTGTGACAGCATCTTCCCCATTGTACCATCCACTTCTTCAAGCCTGTGCTGGCTACTTATCATCATATTCACCATCTCATGTCCGTAAATTTCAGTTCATTTCAATTATCCCTGTAGCAGTCATTCTCCCATACTAATTTTTTTATCCTGACCGAACTAATCACATTATGATGATCTTTCTTTCTTCCTATGACACAAAACCACGTGCTTGCAAAGCTTGTGCAATATAGAAAATGGCCTATCTGCCCCTTAAATTAGTGTAACAGTATGTGTACTGTAAAAGGAAATCCATTCAACTTACCTTATAAGTTGGAATTTCATCTGCCAAACTCAATTTTTATATAAAATATGTAAAGCATTTCACTTGGCAACCAACCATGCAGGTGCTACTGATTGAAATGGGATCTATTTATACCAGCTTGTAGGACTTATGCGCCTTTGATTTGTTTTCTCCCATACAAGCAAAAACCTCCTTTCAAAAACCTCCTTTTTATCTCAAGTCTAAGGTTTCATAAGATTCATGTACTCAAAGAAACAAATTGGTTTGACCTCAACTTCTTCTACAGGCTAAGGCAGCATGTATTCTAATTGATCTTTGTTGTGGTGTGCTGGCTCCTTGGATAACTAATGTCATTGCAAAGGTAGGTGCGAAGCATGTCTTCATAGTATAAGCTTTATACACTCTGGTTGGTGATGCACCACTGATTGCCATTTCTGTTCATTCTTTTAATATATTTTTATAATTTTCTTCATTTTTGGACTTAATTGTTGTAGATTGATTTAACTGTGGAGCTCGTGGAGGACCTTTTGGGCATAATCCAGGTATTATTACGAAACTTTGAAAGCCAAAGACACAAATGGAATTCAAAGATAGATAATAGGGCATGATCATTTGACTTAAGACATTTATGTAGATATTCGTGTGAGTATAAAATTTAAGCCGTGGAGAATTATATGAAAGATCTTTACAGTTTTTAACTGTGTGGGATTGCTTGTTATGCAATTAGTTGCTGGTGTCCTTTTAACATATTCGATGCCTTTGATTGAGAATGAACCCAAAATTATTATTCATAAAACTTCCTCTGTGTTTAGAACTGTGAAAGATATCCAATCCAGATTAGTTCTGAAACAAATTTTCCTAGTGAAATGCATGTCGTTTCTCAGTTTATTGGTATGATTCTCGTTTCAAAATTTTCATCTCTAGTTTAGAATGCATTATGCCAGTAAGGCTTAAATACTTAACAGTTATGACACCATTGCAATATTGGGGCTGCTATATCCTGAGTTTAACATGTTAAGTTGTTTTTTTGTGCATTTGTTGGGGATCACTGCTGCAATCCCATAGGACCAGTTCCCCATTGGAATGGCCAAATATTGAAAGATAAAACTTATCCTCAACCAATGAATCCGAATTAGTTAGATCTCTAATAATCTTTTACGTTATATGGATAGCAAACCCTTCATATCGCAAAATAAGCAAACCCATAGCACAGCGTAAGGCATGCAGCATTCCTGGTACCTCAGGGTAACCATACCCAAGAATATAAGATCCCAAGAAGCTTAACTAATTTGGGATATATAAGGGACCTTATATCAAGGAGAGGCATCTCCACCTGTTTGATCAATTGGCCTTATAACATAGTGTTATCTGGAATTTTATGTTATTTGCTCCTTGTTTGTTGCCCTGTTCTCATAACCCATGTGGTGGGTTCGTTAGTTTTTTAGGTATTACTGGACCTACAGATAAGGGAGAGTGTT
The DNA here is from genome assembly GCA_038382065.1 of Adansonia grandidieri. NCBI lineage: Eukaryota > Viridiplantae > Streptophyta > Magnoliopsida > Malvales > Malvaceae > Adansonia > Adansonia grandidieri. The sequence continues at coordinate 5,640,303 of JBBYHK010000005.1, forward strand.
ATCAAGTCTGGAATCAGCTAAATGTTTCCTTTTGTGCATGTACCATGCGCTGATTTTTTTTGTTGGTATTTCTATGCGGTGAATTTGTTGCTTACAGCTATCTTTTTGTTCATTTCTCTTATGTGTCTATTATTTCTCTTTTAAAATCTCTTGTCAGGGAGGCCGCCACTCAATGGCTCAGGCTCGTGCTCGTGCTGCACTTAAGTACATAGTGCTAGGTTTGTCTGGTCACATGGATGATATACTAGGGAAGTATAAGGTACTAGCTAATCCTTTACTTTGTCTTCATATAATTTTTTTTTTTTTTTGTGTAGATAGGCCAAAATTCTGTGGAAAAGAAATAGATTCGCCACCATTGTCATACTACCTCTAAGAGAAAATAATTGATTTAATCTGTTTTACCATCTAATACAAAATCTTGCTCTTTTATCATTAGAAATCATGTTAATGTGTTATTATTCACCTTTCAGGAAGTCAAGCACAATATTCTCTTTCTTGTAGAAATGTTAGATCCTTTTCTTGATCCTGCCATATATACATCAACGAGCAAAATAGCCTTTGGTGACGTTTCATTTGCATTCCTGGAGAAGCAAGAGCAAACTTGTCTGATTGCCCTCAACATCATCCATACAGCGACTCGAAAACCAGCTGTTCTTCCTTCTTTGGAATCTGAATGGAGGCGTCAATCAGTTGCTCCTAGGTATCTCATACTGTTGATTTCTATGTCATTTTATCGGGATACAGTGATTTATTCTCACTATATTTTTGTGGGGAATGTTATGTGGAGGTTTGAACATCTTTACTTTGTAGCTTGTTAGCATAGCATTAGGAAATAATTTGGGAAGTGATATGATGACCTATAACGTATACTAGAGATTTGATAATTTGCATCTTTTATGGTATTAGCAATTACAAGTGTGTGAAAGTATTCAGATCTGTTGCAGCACAGAAAACTTAATGTTTCCTATTTTTCCTTTATAATTGAAAACTCATCTCTCAATATCTCTTTCAACCAAGATGGCTAAATTCATCACGGAATATTACGGTATGTTACTTTGACTATCTACATTGTGACGGTTTTTTTCAACTGTCAATGCAGTGTCCTCCTTTCAATACTGGAACCCCGCATACAATTACCTCCAGAAATTGACATGTGCAAATCTCCCATTTGTAAGGATGTTGAGCATGAATCATTGAATGTTTCATGTGTCCCACATTCTGACCCTGATGGCAAGACAGATGTGCCTGATACAGTCATTAAGATGGATGCTTTAGAAGATGTTAGTCTTCTTTTTGCCCCTCCAGAACTTCGGAGTATCAATCTGACTAATGTTTGTAGCATTCCTAAAGAAAATGTCCTGGAATTGAACCAGGCAGAGTTAAACTCAGAACAGAAAGACATTGAGAAAAAAAATTCTAATCAATTTCAAAACAGTTTAGTTTTGGATTCTGGTTTCACTCTTGAATATTGCAATTTGCAAGCAGACTATTTTCAACTTATGAACTACAGGGACTGCGAGCTTAAGGTGTCTGAATTTCAGCGGTTGGCTTCAGATTTACACTCACAGCATGAGATTTCTATTGAAAGCCATGATGCCGCTATCGATGCTCTGCTCTTGGCTGCAGAATGCTATGTCAATCCCTTCTTTGTGATATCTCTTAAAGCCAGTTCAAATATAATGAATCAGGTGAGCATCGGTGGGGCTAATATTTCAAAGATTTTTGAAATTTCAGAGCTTAGAAGGGTTTCTACAAAGACTAACCGTAATTTGCCAACAATAGCTCATCTTGAAAAGAACAGAGACAAGGCTGTCCTTAAAATATTGCTTGAAGCTGCTGAATTAGACAGGAACTATCATCAAAAGTCGTCAGATGGAGAAGAATGTCAAAGCTACTCTGCAGAATCTGATGAACAAGTCATAGAGATGTCTCCCTTTGATATACAGTCAGTGGATGCTGTCACCTTGGTTCGACAAAATCAAGCCTTATTGTGCAATTTTCTGATTAAGCATTTGCAGGGAGAACAACCTTCTTTGCATGAAATTCTCATGCAATGTCTCGTGTTTCTGTTGCACTCAGCCACTAAGCTACACTGCACCCCTGAACATGTGATTGATATCATATTGCAATCTGCTAACTACCTTAATGGGATGTTAACATCTTTGTATTCTTGGTTCAAACAAGGCAAGTGCCAGTTGAATCCCGAAAAGGTATATGGAATACAACGCCGTTGGATACTGCTGCAAAGATTGGTAATTGCTTCAAGTGGTGGCGGTTTGGCATCAGACTATTCAGTCAATATCCATAATGGCTTCCGCCATGGGAATTTAATTCCTCCTTCAGCCTGGATGCAGAAAATATACACATTTTCTCATTCTACTTCCCCTCTTGTTCGCTTCCTTGGCTGGATGGCAGTATCTCGAAATGCAAAACAGTTCATAGAGGAGCGGCTTTTCCTAACTTCAGACATGTCAGAACTGACATATTTACTCTTTATATTTGCAGATGAGCTTGCAGTAATAGGTAAATATGTTGATCTTATTCATGAAGATCAAAAGATCAATCAATCTGGGGGTAAACAAGATTCTCCAATCCCTAATGGCTTTGAACTTTCTGATGGACAGCATGGAGATCAATCTTTCCGTGTCATCTACCCTGATCTCTGTAAATTCTTTCCGAATATGAAAAAGCAGTTTGAAGCTTTTGGGGAAATCATTTTGGAAGCTGTTGGGTTGCAGCTGAAATTACTACCTACTGCTGTTTTGCCTGATATTTTGTGCTGGTTTTCTGATTTGTGTTCATGGCCTTTTTTTCACAAGGACCAAGCTACTTCACCGAGTAGTTCTAATCATTTGAAGGGCTATGTCGCGAAGAATGCCAAGGCAATAATTCTCTACATACTAGAAGCCATTGTTGTGGAGCACATGGAAGCGCTGGTGCCTGAGATACCAAGAGTGGTGCAAGTTTTGGTATCCATATGTAAAGCCTCGTATTGTGACGTCTCTTTTCTTGAGTCAGTATTACATCTGTTAAAGCCAATTATCTCATATTCATTGCATAAAGTGTCAGATGAGGAGCAATTATTGGTTGGTGATTCTTGTCACAATTTTGAATCTTTATGCTTTGAGGAGCTTTTCAGTAACATCAGACAAAGAAAGGAGAATGAAGACGGTTCTGTTCAGAATGTATTCAGTAGAGCACTGACAATTTTCATGCTAGCTTCTGTCTTTCCAGATTTGTCCTTCCAACGTAGAAGAGAAATATTGCAGTCCTTAACATTATGGGCTGATTTTACTGTTTTTGAGCCAACTACTTCTTTTCATGACTACCTCTGTGCTTTTAGTAGTGTCATGGGAAGTTGCAAAATTTTCTTACTTCAAAATTTAAGGGTCTCAAATTTTATTCCTCTTCAGTTGCCCATCTCCTCTGATTACAGGACACTTGGTGAAAGTGGCTCAGAATCCTTCTCATGGTTTCTTAATGATATATTACATTGCCCTACTCCAAATGAAACTTCTGAGAAGCTGGAAAGTAACAACTCTGATGCTGTTGTCTTGAATGAAAAAAATTACCATCTCTCTGAAGAGGAAATAGAGGAGTTCACAAAAGACTTAGAGGGTCTTATTCCCAAGCTTTATCCAACTATTGAGCAATGTTGGTCTCTTCATCTTCAGCTTGCAAAGAAGCTCACTATGACATTGGCACAGTGTTTTATATACTCAAAATGTTTGTCTTCGACTGCTCCAGCAATTCATAATGCTGAAGGGGATAACAGTGAAAATCCTTTGCCTTCTAAATCGGTTGACCAGTTGCCAGCTCAGTGGAAAACTGGTCTTGAAGGTCTTGCTGGGATGATTTTAATGCTCCAAGAAAACACTTGTTGGCAAGTTGCATCTGTGATACTTGATTGCCTTCTTGGAGTGCCCCTGGGTTTTCCTCTTGATGATGTTATTGATCCTATCTGTACTGCAATCAAAAACTTTTGTTGCAAGGCACCTAAAATCTCTTGGCGTTTGCAAACTGATAAATGGTTGTCAATATTATCCATGAGAGGCATCCATAGCCTTCATGAAAGTAAAATTCCTCCTCTAGTTAATCTTTTTGTTACGATGCTGGGCCACCCTGAACCCGAGCAACGCTTCATAGTGCTTCAGCACTTGGGTCGATTGGTTGGACAAGATGTAGATGGTTGGAAAATGGTACAGTGTTCTAATTTTTGCAGTAAGATAGTTTCACCAGGCTTAGTTCATTCTATTCCTGAAAAGATAATATCACTTTTGGTCTCAAGTACATGGGATCAGGTGGTTGTTGTGGCGTCATCAGATGTATCATTATCCTTGAGGGCTTGTGCGATGGCACTGCTTGTGGATTTTATTCCATTTGTTGATAGGCCCCAGTTACAGTCATTCCTTGCAGCAGCTGACAGTCTTCTATATGGCGTGGGCCAGCTTGTGTATCCTATTTGTGAGGGACCATTACTAAAACTTTCATTAGCACTTATTGCTAGTGCTTGTCTATACTCTCCAGCTGAAGATATTTCTTTGATTCCTCAAAAGGTTTGGGGAAACATTGAGGCTTTAGGCTTTTCCAAAGCTGGTATGTACTTGTGTCATTTTGGTTGTATAAATCTAGCTTAAACGATAACCAAATGTTAGTGCATTTTAATCAGTTTTTTTCCCCTTTTTAAACGATAACCAAATGTTAGTGCATTTTAATCAGTTTTTTCCCCTTTGCCTCTTCTATAGAATACAGACTTCCAGATCTCGAAAAGAAGGCTTGCCAAGTCTTGTGTAGATTGAGAAATGAAGGAGATGATGCTAAAGAGGTATCTTCTAGTACAATTGCAAAGAGATATAGGACATGCCATTGGCTGTTAGAAAAGAAAAATGTTTTCTTTGTATGCTAATACTTGTTACCAATACATACGAGCAAATGTTTGTATGAGTAAATAAAATCTTATGCATATAGGGATTTCTTGATCCACAAAATTTGCGCTTATTCACTTGTAACCCGTATCATAATAAACTGACCTACTCTGTCTGTAAAGGTCCTGAAAGAAGTGCTCTCTTCAAGTTCCGCAAAACAATTTGACCCTGAATTTGGGAGCACCCGAGAATCAATTCTTCAGGTAAGAGTGATTATGGTTCTGATGTTTATTTTTTCTTTTCAATTGTTCTGTTTTATTATCGTTAGAAAGTTGGTATCAACCACAAAATGAATTGATTGCTAAAAATTACTGTCACCATGATTGTGCAGTCTAGTATCTCATGTGTAAGCCAACACTACACCAACTTTATGTCATGTTGTATGATTGTTTTACATGAAATTTTGGTGAACTATTGTCTTTATTTAAAAAATAATTATGTTTTGTCAGTTGAAAATTCATTAGTGGACAAATGTCTTTCAGATTCTGACTCGACAAATTCTTTAATTCTTGTGTTACTTTTGTAACTGAAAGTTAGTTTGATTGCATTCAATTCATTGTTTTCCTTTTCTTCCTGTGCCTTCTTCGTGTCTGTTATCTCTCTGCAGTTTGTAGTTTCTTCATGTCTTCCAGAGGCCTAGCATAAAATGATCAGAACAGCTGTAATTCAACTCCAAAAGGCCTATTCTACTAATTTTAATTTTCCTTAAATCTCTATTAAGTTTTACAGTTTGTTAAGTTCTTGCAGATAGGCATTGTATTAAAAAGTGAAACAGCTATAATTCTACTCGAAAATGCCTATTCTACTAGCATCTTTCTTGACAAATAGTTGGCTTTTAGATACTTGGTTTGACTTACACTGTCAATCCAATCTGAAACAGTTTTTGGTTTACAAAAATGCTTTAGATTCTTTCCTTGTTTATTTTGCTAAAAACTACCGTTGTCTGTAGAGTCAGCCCTCTTGGTGCCTTCTAATGCTATATTTTCATCATCTATTAAAATAAATAAATAATGAAACAAAAATTGAAGCAGTCAGTAGGTGCCTAGATAAGTATTGATTTGGGTTTGGCATCGATGGTAGCAGTCAGCCAATGTTTTCTCTCCTGATAACATATAGAAAGATTTTGGATCTGATTTTGTTATCAGTGCTTGTGACCCGCGATTTCCTTTTATGTAGAAGGCTACCGTTTTTGGTTATTATTTCCAGTATTGTATGAGTTTTTCATTGTAGGGGGAGAGAGAGAGAGAGAGAGAGGGAGAGAAGATATTCTGATTATGTAGAGAAGAAATTTGGGAATCGGACAAGAATATATTGGGCTATCCGCTAAGCTTAACTTGTAGTTTTCTTCTTCCTCTTTGGCCTCTTCAATTTTCTGTTTCTTCAGATATAAATCATCCACTGTCTCATCTTTCTAATGATGCTGTCTTTTTACCTCTTCATAACCTTCTCTGTTATGACAGGTCCTTGCTAATCTAACTTCTGTTCAGTCATACTTTGATATATTTGCGAAGAAAACTGACGAAGAGGCTATGGTAAGCTTGGTAACCATTTTGCTGTTTCGCTCTTCGGACTTCCAGATAAAGTTATTTGATCTTCATATGCTACAGGAACTAGAGCAGGCTGAAATGGAATTGGAACTTATTCGAGAAGAAGCTGCCCTGCAAGAACCGTTAAAATATTCTGAAGAAGGGCATCAGCTACCACATCTTGCCAGTAATATTTCTGTTCTTAATATGGTCTCCATCATTTCTTTTTCTTTTTTTTTTTCCCTTTTACAAGTAACATGGTTTAATATAGCCCGCTAAAGCTTTTTATTTATCATGCAATTTTATTTTTGCCCAGCTCCTGTGAGAGATGGAAGCCGGCTTCAGCAGATCAAGGAGTGCATTCATTCTTTGTAAGTACCACTTCTACTTCGAAGCTCTATATTTACAATAAGAAAATACAATAAAAGTTGGTAAATTTTGGGTTCATTTTCACCTACTAATCAAGATTTGGCTTATTTCTTTTCCGAATTTTATAATTCGAACTTCATTTCACATGCACTGCTGATGGCCTCACTGACTTCTCTCGCTTAGGGTGCCAGAAATTTTATACTTATAATTTTGATCTGATTCTGTCAGAGAGAAGAACAAGCTTAAAGAAGTTGTAGTAGCTCGCAGGCAACAGACACTTCTAATGAGGCATGCTCGTCAAAAATACCTGGAGGAGGCAGCTTTGCGAGAAGCTGAGCTTTTGCAAGAACTTGATAGGTTTTGCTTGTGTTGCTCTTTCCAGATTATTGAAATAATATAATTTTAGAGTAAGCAAATATGTCTACAACAGTTGCTAACAGCTTTGCCTTTTTTGTGGCAGGGAAAGGACAGCTGAAGCTGAAAAAGAGATTGAGAGACAGCGCTTGCTGGAACTTGAACGTGCTAAAACAAGGGAACTGCGTCACAGTCTGGATATGGAAAAGGAGAGGCAAACACAGGCATGGCACTTGTTGATTTCGTCAAATCTCAATTTAGCATAATTAGACTTCATGCAAACTTTATTGAGCCTTTTTTTGGTGCTTTTCCTCGTTGTCTTTCCATAAAATATCGGACAACCACTGTCACATAATACGGATGCCTTTGCATACCAAGTGTTCTCATTTTATGTGATGGACACCCTATCCTTTTATTCCTCCTCTATTCAAATTATGTGTGATTCTTGTTATCATGAATGTTAAAGCTGTTTTTGGCTTAAACTGCAAGTACGGGACGATCAGTTTTGTTTCTTGGCTTGTGAAAATGCAGAGAGAACTTCAGAGAGATTTGGAGCAGGCTGAATCCGGACTAAGGTCTTCAAGGCGTGACTTCCCTTCTTCATCTCATAGTAGGTATGTCTATTTTCGTCTTTCTCAAACTGATCATCAATTCTGGTTTTTTTCCCCCCATTAGGTCAAGTATTCATTCACAAAGTGTTACCTACTCTATTGTCACCAAAAAGTAACATTATTCTATTATAGCAGTTAGTTGCAAGATAACCTATTAATCATAATTTACTTTTGAGAATACTTGCATTACTTGCTAATTTGAAAGCTATGGTTATTTGGCTTGATGACTAAGGCTAAATCGTATTTATTATGATGCTTATTAAGTAAACGCTACGTTCTATATTCTCCTTTTTGAACAATAGTAACCTGTGCTTAAATGCAACATTATTGACACTGCATGGAATTTGTCAACCCCGATGTTGGTAATGCCTTGTCGGTTATGTAATGTTTTCATCTACAGTAGGCCGCGGGAAAGGTATCGTGAGAGGGAAAACGGAAGAGCGAGTAACGAAGGAAGCACTCGAACCAGTAGCAACCTGCAACCTGAAACTACAGCGATGGCTGCAATGCCAACAGTTGTTCTGTCTGGAGCAAGATCGTTTTCGGGCCAGCCCCCCACCATTTTACAATTCCGTGACCGTGCAGACGAATGCAGCAGCAGTTACGAAGAAAATTTTGATGGAAGCAAGGATTCAGGTGACACGGGCAGTGTTGGTGATCCGGAGTTAGTTTCTTCATTCGACGGACAATCAGGTGGTTTTGGGTCTTCCCAAAGGCACGGATCCCGAGGGAGCAAGTCGAGGCAGGTTTTGGAGAGGAGAGAGAGGGATGGTAGACGTGAAAGCAAGTGGGAGAGGAAACATTCTTGACCAAATCCAATTGCCTGGCAAAAATGGAATCTTCATTGCATCAAAATGAGCAAAATATTTAAAGGGTTTATCTGTTGTGCAATTGTATTATCTCTTCTGGTTCATCTTGGAGGATTTTACTAGCAGCCATTGAATTCCGGGGTGATTCTGGTTCATGTTGTACACTGTGCTTCACTCTATGTTGAATATATATATATATATATATGTATAAATAATATAATATTTGTTGTAGCTTCTGCCCCAATGACCATACATTTCATAGGGGCATATTATTGTGAAAATTATGCTACTAATATTTATTATTGTACCTTTTTATCTGAAATTTTTAGAAATTTACAATGGCCTGTAGAAGGACTCTCTCTTCACCCATTTCAGTAGGGTATTATTTACTCTGCACAAATCATCCTCAAATAGATCGTTTAAAGTTAAATATATTCAATATTTTAAATATTTGACATCTTAAAAATCTTATTTTTATTGAAAAAAAAAAGATGTTTTGTAAAATAGCAAAAACTTGTCAAGTTCATTTTTAATCATCTTGAGCAATTTGAATAAAGTTTAAATGACAAACAAAAGTTGCCTTCTTTAACTGTTTGAACAAGTCTCGAACAATAAAAACGAAGTTATTCAAAGTGTTTCTTTGACCCCTGAAAGCAGGGAAATTAGAAAAAAAAAAAAAAGTCAAATCTTAAAAAGACTTTGTAATTTCTTTTAAAACTATTATGATGGACAAATATGAAGTGTTTTAAACCATTCTAAAATGCTTTTACGTGGATATTCGTATTTAACCTGTGAATTATTATTTATTTATATATATTATGGTAAATTCTCAAAGTATTTTGATAATGATTGAGGTGTTACATTTCATATCTTGCAAATTTTTAAAATGTTTTATTTCCGGTCACGTTTTCTTTAAAACCAAGATTTAATTGAAACTTGTAGTAATAGCAAAAATAAATTTTTAAAATGAAACTTGAAATTTCAAAATCATTTAGACTTTGGTTAATTCCCAAAGTTTTAAATTAAATTTTGTTTTCATCAAGAAATCCATTTTAAACATTTTGAAACTATTTTCTTCAAATTTATTTTCTCATACTCAAATGAGCAAAGTGTTTTTTGATCACAAAAGTAATAAAAATTATCTTGAATTCTTCAAAGAGTCGGGAACAACACTTCATGTAAATTTGAGGGAATCTTCAGTCATGTCTCTCGTATTTTTTTACCGAGGTTAAGTGTAAATTTATCATTATATTTAATTGTATTGAATTTTTTTCATTTTATTTTTTGTTTAATTGAATTTTGCTGCTAAATTTTAATTTTGATTGAATTTTATCCTTCAAATCTGAATGATTTGAAATCAATATTTAATTAAAATATTTTTCAATTATTTTAATTTTAATAATTATTAATTATTAAAAATATTTTATAAAAACTTAATTTAATTTTTTTCTTTCTTTTATTTTTTAAGTCTTTCTTTCATAAAATAAATTTTCCTTTTTTAATTTTAATATTTTAATAAATTTATTTATTGTTTTAATCATTAAAATAAAATTTTGAAAGAATATTTTTGTGTTAGATCTTCAAATCATTCAAAGTCAATGATAAGCAACAAAATCTAATTCAAATCATTCAAACAAAATCTAATAAAAATCAAAATTTAACGATAAAATTTAATTAAAAATTTAATTTTAATTGTAGATTTCAGTAAAATGAAAATAGAATAATAAATTTATTGTTAATCTCACAATAAAATAAAATATTTTAATATCCACCTAGCTTACGTTTTAAAATCATAGAGACTATTAATACCTAAACTTATTCAAAAATTAAATAATTTGTCCGATCATAAAACTGGAATTAATTTAAATTTTTATTTTTTTAACCCAATCTAAATAACTGTTTAATAAATAAAATAAATTTTTTAATTTAATTATGAAATATATAATTTTAATTAAAAATATTTATTTAATATTTTATTATTTTTACGCATTAAACTTGAGCCATCAAATCAACAAAGGTCGAACAAAATTCTAATCTAAAATTAAATTTCAAATTTCTGGAGCCGGAACCCAACTCAGTCCGACCCAGTGGTAGCTGAATTAACTCGGTTGTATATTCTCTTTTTAGGCGTTCTTAAGCTACACTTCAGTTCCTAGGTCCTCACTTCTCAGTCATCTCATCTTCAGATCCCTCTCTCATTTCCAAAGGTATGAAATTTTCCTTTTTCTATGGGTTTTTCTTTCAATCTATCGAGCAAGACCAATCAAAGAATTCAAACCCAACTCTTCAAATTTTAAAATATAGTAACAATTTTCTAGTTACTCAAATGATTCTCCCCTGACCCGAACTTTTTCTTTTTCCAGAAGAACCCAAACAATCTGTTTGGATTCCAGTAAAATGAAAGGAAACTGATAGTAAAAAGAATAATAGAAATTTGGGCTGAAAGGATAATTAGTATACTATTTGTTGAATCCAAGGAAAATAGGACATTTCTTTTTTGATTTATAATGTGGAAATCAGTAATGGAAAAGCTTTTTTTTTTTTTTTTTTACAGGTTTAGCAATGGCAACAGTTAGGAATCTGAAAATCAAGACATCAACTTGCAAACGAATTGTTAAAGAGCTGCACTCTTATGAGAAAGAGGTTGAGAGAGAAGCTGCAAAAACAGCTGACATGAAGGAGAAAGGAGCTGACCCGTACGACCTCAAGCAACAGGTATTGTTACTGCTTTCAAATTGCTGCTTTTTTTAAGGCTTGTTTACGATGGTTGGACTTTTACTGCTTCAATTGTTGTGAAAAACCCATTATGAAATCCCTATGTTATTTTTTTCATTACTGATACTATTTCACTGGTTAAAATGTGTATTTATGTAATTCTAAGTGAACTACTTCATGTGAATTGTTCTCTATACGTATAAATTTTTCTCTGTTTGGACAGGAGAATGTTCTGGCTGAATCGAGGATGATGATCCCTGATTGTCGCAAGCGGCTAGAGGCTTCGTTGGCTGACCTTAAAGGGACTTTGGTATTGTACATTTAGTATTTTTATTATTATTATTATTATTGTTATTATCTTTTTTGCTTATTCTAATAAAATTTGTGCTTGCTGAATTCACTGTTAATGAGATTTGATGTGATTCTTTTTCATTGTTTGTTCTACATGAGTCCCATAGGTAACCCCATCAGGTTTTTGTATATGAATTAACGATTTGGTCCCGACTGAATTTGATTTAAAAGTTAAGTTTGGCGAATGATATTCAATATCAGTTTCATTTGCTCTGCTTCAGTATCGGAGTTCGCATAGCACCAAAGGCTAGGTGGTCTAGCAATCAAATCTGCTTCACTGCTCCATTGTTGATAGCTTTTAGTTCTTACTGAGATATGCCCCCATAGCGGTTCTTTTAGGGGTTGCCCCAAGCCCTCTGCTCTCCTAGAAAGTTGTATTAGGCAATAACACAGATTCATGATTGTAGTTGAGGAAGGTGACCCCATATATGTTCAGTGCGTATAGCTGAATAAGCAGATATCATTTAGGTGCTAGAAAGATAATTAGAGCTCAAGCGCTCTTATTGATTGATAACTGACTTCCAAAAACTCTGCACTATCCTGGAAAAGAAATGGAAGATTTTTGTCTCACCTCTCTTTTAGTGTCCATCGTTCTTTATTATGGGGATTTTTGGATTATAATCTTTTCTGTTGCATTCGGTTGCTTTTGGTTTCGTAATTTCCTATCCAGATACCTCTCTCTCTCTCTCTCTCTCTCTCTCTCTCTCTCTATATATATATATATATATATATATATATCTGATAGAAGATCAAATAATTAAACAAAGTTTGACGAATTACCAACTTAATTTCAGGCTGAGTTGGAGGAAGCAAATGAGAAGGAAGGTCCCGAACTCGAAGATGCTCGCTGCACCATAACGGAAATTGAAAAGTTGTTTCAGACAACGGAGGCTTAGTGACAGCTTCTATTAGTTTGCTATTTACTCAAAAAGATTTGATATGCGGTTGTAAGTTTGTACTGTTTCTATTGCTAGCCACGTGTATGGAATGCAAGCTAAAATGTCTTTTGAAGTTGGTATTCTTGCCAGTTATGTTCTGAAATGAATTCTGCAATATAATTCAGACCAATTAGTTTGTTCGTGTGATTGTGAGTACTTGGTTTTTGGGTTTTTTTTCACATTTTGTGTGAAAAGAAACCGTGGGTGAAAAACTGGGAGTTCATGCTTATATTTTAGGTATATGGTGATGACAGTAAAATATTTCCAGTGAAGCAGTATCTTACTTTGCTTGAGGTACATGCGTTCAAAGCTTCAATTAAGTATCTTAAACCCCAAGGCTTTCAATGAATCAAATTAAATAGATAGCAACATCTCTAGAACTAGGTTTGTCTCAAAATCCAGTTTCTTAAGTTTTGTTAGTGAGCCAGCCAAGGGAAATTGGCACATTCATTTTGTTGAATTGCCTAGGCCACCTGGTACATTGCTCAGGTGTCATTAGTGTGTATTTTCACAAAATGGTTCCAATGGCAACCAATGGATGCCCCGAGGTCTAGCTTTAACAGGATAGCCATTGGCAGTTCTAAAAAATCATGGCACCAATGACAGCCAAAGGTGCAGACTAGAGTTTGGTTAAGGTCTAAAGCTAAAAAATTATCAACCAGAAGATCCTGTACACACTGCCATATGTTTACACAAATCAACACAACTACATAGCCATTCTTCGTTCATGGAAATAAATTTGATTCTTTTTCGTTTTCATAAAGAATGGCGAGACCCTTTCCTCATCTTTCTTCGGAAAGGCTTGCATGCCTCGATGCTGAGGTCAACAGCTGCTGCAAGTGCCATGAAAATGGCAGCATCCTCCACACATGTTACATGCCGCATGGCTAGTTGCACTAATGGCTTGCTGCTCTTACCTTCCCCTTGGACTCTGCAGCTCATTACAAAACCACCAGCAATCGGACTCAATGCCGAAAAGTCTCCACTGCTTTGCGGACTTGGTATTGGAGTTGGTCCCTGCCGCGTTTGTCTGTCGGTATCAATGAAAAACTCCCCACCCTTTTCAGCACTGATAAGTATCTCAGACATGAGAAACTCTGCTCTGTCTTGCGCTTCAGACAGCAGGTGAAATCGGCAGCAGATAGAGTCTCTGATGCCTCGCTCACGCCACGCCTCAAGCTTTCCCCAAGGCAGCCAGCTCTCTGGCCTGCAAATATCTGGACGAACAATCAACCAAGCTCCTGGGTTGGACTTGGCAACCCAATCACAACCTGTCGACGGCACAAAGGGAGTGGTTATGAAGGCTGCTGCAACAGCCGAGCCAGACAGATCGTGTATCTTCACCTTCCATCCTTTCCTCTCTCTTCGCTCAGTCTCCATGTCTAAACTGTCAGCGGAACCTGTCCAATAACTGCTTAATGGGTCCACCTTTGCTACCCTGCCAGTTCAAGACAACCATGAAGAGTTTCATTAACAATAAACAAATGAATAGAAAAAAACAGAATCGTTTTTGACGTCCAAATATATTTTAAAAACTCGGTAAATGCAGCTCTTTTAAAATTTAACTTCAACAAATGGAAGATGGATGAAGCGATTTATAGTTTTACATCACCTGTCTCGACTAAATTTGCAACTGAAAATTGGCTGTTTGCTAGAACCTCGAAGCTGTACTATCTGAGGACTCAGCATAGTCACATCTTCAAACTGGAACACGTATCTTGGATCAGGATCGAGCTGCACTCTCAAATGGAGTTCAGCTCCTTGTTTTCCATTCTCATGCTTGTTTTTGCTGATGCCAATCCATCCATTGAAAAGAATCACTGGCTTCCCTTCACCCCACTCAGGTCCCACCTCCAACTTGAACATCCCAATCTGCTGTCTCTTGACTCCAACACCACAATGTGACCCCTTCCTCCCCATGAAGACAGCGATCTCCAGATACGCATGGGGGTTATAGAAACAGCCAGGGGTCAGCAAAGCCTTCACATCGGACTCCTCTAGATAAAAGCTAGAGGCAATGCTGTGAATATCAGGTGTGGCTTCGGATGAGGATACTAAAGGAATAGAAGTCGTTTGCACAGGGAAACCTCGGAGTCGTATCTCGCATGAATACAGGGTAGATAATGCATGATTTCCAGCCTTCGAAGAATTCAGAGCTGATCCAGGAATCCTCACACCCAGAGAGCCTATTGACAACCTGATGAAAGCCTGAGGATCCATTATTGTCACAAATATTCCCCCAGACCCATTGTATAAAAGGCTTTAGGGTATGGCAACTCAAACCTGTCATTCCAGCAGGCAAGTAAAACATTAGAACAAAAAAAAAAAAAGGTTGAGAAACATGTTGTGGCAAAATTATTGCCTCTGTATTAGATCAGCACACGTTGATAACTCAAATTAAGATCAGTTTAATTAAATATAAAAGGTGACAAGTAAACAGTCTAAGCAAGAAAATTTTGGTTGCGCTCAGTAGTATTTACAACAGCTTAGTCAGTTTGGACATGATCAATACCTGATCAAATCCCTTTGCTAGTGGCAAGGAAAGAAAAGTAGTATGATTCATCGAATGTTGTCTAAATTATTTACTAGACACCTAAAGTAGAAGGTCCCAAAGTAAAAAGCTTCCAATGTCAGCCACATAAGATTCTGACCCTAAACAACAGTATCTTGCCAATTTCCGAAGAATGATGTTCCATCCTAATATCATATGCTAAAAACTAGAAAGGTGAATCATTTTCCTAGGTTTTTCAGCAGTTATGAATCATCAGTTTCTTGCCAAAGTTATTCGAGGCCATGATCAGTAGTGTGATATGACAATTATAGTGACACATGTGGATCTTACCATAAACCTAGGTTTATCAGCTCTCCTGCCTGTCCCGTCGCTTTGAAATACTATGCAAAAATTCACCCCACGGTCTCCTAAAAATTAATCTTAAATATCCATACAGGATTATTCAAAGCCATATTGGCTGTTGTTTCCAAGCTAAGCAAGTAGCATCTCAAAGGGAATTTCATGCACCTATATGTTCATATTATTTTCCCGCTTATTCAAAACTTTCCAGTCAATTCAAAGACATTCAACTGGAACACTAAAATGACTGAAAATTTTCAAAATTCAACCAGTTCATAGATGACAAAGAAACTGGAAACAAGGCGAATCCTCGAGTTGAAAGAGATCTGAAACCCTTGCAACGTAAATTATAGTTCCTTCATCTGTGCAAAACAGAAAGTAATAACACAAGCTGACAATATTGAAACCATCAAAAGAACTGAATTCCACAGATGTGCCACATCTCTCAGAAGGAAATCGTGCGTTCTGCTTTGTGTAAACAAGAACAGTAAACTACCAGACACCTCCTTTTTTACAGAGCGATAAGGAAAAAATATATACATATATATATATATATATATATATTTATGCCTATAAACAGTCAAGAAAAGAAGCCAGCCATCTATGATCAATTTTCCTAACTTTCCGTTTATCATTCTATGATCATGAAATTGATCATATAAATTTTTTTTTTTAAAAAAAAAAAAGCCATCAGCGTCTTCCCTAAATATTCATTATAAGCTTAAAACAATGCAATCTGGCTTTCAGTTATCCTTCTGGCTCCTTCAAGTTTCTCCTAAAACAGTGAATTGACCTCAAATAAACCAGAAATTACCATAATTAAGCTTCCATGACAAAGACTATATGGTTTATTAAAATCCCAACTTATAAACAAGATACATGTTGCTTAGAATTCAAAATTCTTATCTTTCAACATATTTTTTCCATCAACCAACCTGTAAAAAAAAGAAGTTGAACTCAAAAGGAAAAACCACCAAGAATACCCACTTAAAATAGAAATCCCACATAGAAATTTAACAAATATTTTTTGGTTACTTGCAAACCAAACAAAAACATTAAAAACCCAACTGAAAATCTTCAGCCAATCAACTAACAAATGTCAAATTCACCTAAAATAATCCACACATATACACACTAAAAACCCCGAATTTATATCAAAGATTTAAGTAGAAACACAAAAGAAAAAAAAAACTAAATTAAATTAAAACAAAAATAACCCACCTTTGAATGAAGCTTTTTCTTCATAAAAAAGCTTAAGGAAACAAATTTCCTACAAAGGAAAACATCTCAAAACATCATTACCCAAAATCCTCTCTTTTCCTTTTTCTTTACCCCAAAAAAAAATTCATTTTTTCTCCTTCAAAAACAAAAAGAATAACTTTTTAAAGAATGTGATCAATAATAATAATAATAATCGGTGTTGAATGAAGGAAAAGGAGAACAAAGAACAAAGAACAAAAAAGACTTTAAAAAGGGCTACAAGGCAATCTGGGATTTCACGAAAGACTCTTTCACAGATCACGAGGAAGCGCCCTTTTCCCTTTTTTTTTTCTTTTCTTGTTTTTGTATTTTTCTTAATGAGATCCTCTCTCTTTCTCTTTCTTTGTTTTTTTTTTCTTTTTTTTTTCAGTAAATATTATGGTAATGAACTAATTATATCCAAAAGAATATTTTTTTTTTGCATAATTGTCACGAAACAGAGGCGGAAAGTAAAGAATTTGTCTTTTACTACAAGTACCAATCAATGGCGGAAACGAAGAAAAAAAAATATTTTATGGGGTAATAAAATTAAAAAAAATAAAATGAATAAATTATAAATTAGAATAATAAAATTAGTACCAGAAAAAGAAAATTAAAAAAAATAGAGGAGAGAGAGGTCGTGAATACAGCTGTAAAGAAGGTATCGTTTTCGGACACATATGCTTGACTTCATCTCCCTTATTGTTTTATTTATTTATTTATTTATTATTAATTTAAAGCTTATATTTATATATATATATATTAATTTTCAAAATTATCCTTTATTATTTAGAAAAAGAAAACAAATGTATTCCCAAATTTTCATGTCACCTAAAAAACTTATTTAACCAATAATCAAAGTTAAAATGAATAATATATTTATTTGATTGAATATTAAAATTAAATTTATAATAATTTTTTGAAAAGGTAAGATTAATAATTACATTTTTTTATAATTTTAAAAATTAATTTAATTATATTTAATATAAAAAAATAAAAATAAATATGTATATTAAAAAATATTTTTTAAAAGTTTTGAGAAACCATGCCTCCTAACTCCGCCCCTGGTATTTTTGATGCATTATATATAAAGATAGGGTGACTTTTATAAAAGTTCCTTCTCCTTTTATTTATTTATTTTTTGTTTTGTTAAGCAAATACAGATTTTATCGTCGAAACTCATCTCAACATATATATACTTCGATGTCTTCTAATTATTCACTCTGATACATTCTAAGTTTATGAATTTAAATAATAGGACAACTACAACATTTAATCCAACAACAATAATAATTCAATGAAACAGCCTTAAAATAAAATAAATACCTGTAAAAATTGACTTGATCAATGAACTAGCAAAACCTTATCAATTAATTATTTAAAGCAACTGTCCTAAAATTTAATTAATATTTGTAATTACCTAACATGATC
>JBBYHK010000005.1:5671777-5683360 GCA_038382065.1 Adansonia grandidieri
AAATAAAATTATAAAATAATATATATTATTATTAAAATACATATAAATAATTTATTAATACATTGTTTCATCCAACCAATATATTTCATCATTGATTTTTTTTTTTTTTGTGAAAAAAATAAAAAATTTCATTCATGAATCAAGTGGTTTTTCAGCATTTACAAATATCTAAAATATTGAGATGACAACATTATCCACGATTTCTCCTCCATAGACTCAAGGCCTACTTTTGCTGCCTTGTTATCCACGATTTCTCCTCCACAGATTCTAAGCCTATTTTTGCTAGTTCACATGCTGCCTTTATTTTAATCTCAAGAAATACTTCATCCTTAATTTTAATCTTATTATTATATTAATTAATTTTAATCTTATTATTATAATAACTAATCTCATCATTATTATTTTTAATCACATTAGAACTAATTTTACCACTTATTAAATAGAGCTTTAGTATGAAGTTTAGAGGAAACAACGAAGTGCTGCATTTGTGCTTTGACAACCCTCTTATTTTCGAACCATTTACAGCCCAAGCAGCATTTGCAGTAGATTTGCCTACTTTGGATGAGTAAAAAAAAAAAAAAAAAAACATAAAACCAGCAACAGAGTTTATTCAAGGATTTCACTGCAACCATAGTTAATCTGTCTCAGACCATGGCAGGCAATTCCTTACTACTTTGGTAGATCAACATACAAGTTATGACTGAGCTATTATACAGTAGTAGTACTAAAAAAAGTTGCAAAGAACCATGGTACATTTTAGAACATACGGGTAAAACCATGGAACTCAGCTGAGCAAATGGGTCAAGGGCAGAGGATGATGAGGGCATGGTCATGCTCTGATTTTCAAGTCTAAAAGACAACAGAAAGCCTGAAAATTCTCTAATAATTTACATTATACATTGCCACTCAGCCTTAATTTTCGAGGAAATTTGATGGTGATGTACTATTTATCGGTTGATGGGTTTGCCCAAAAACCCAATACCAGATGCCACCCTGTGCCTTTAGTGTTGATATGGTTTTTCGGTGAAGCTCACTGTCGATGTACAGGTGCTGTTGACTGAGGGTTTTGTCCATAAAACGCAATACCTGGTGGCCGGTAAAATCCTCCAGTGGTTGGCTGCTGCTGCTGCTGGGGCTGAGATTGTGGCTGCTGAAGAGATGGAGACTGTGGTTGCTGTAGAGGCTGATAAGCAGGCCTAACTAAACTCATTGCTATATGTGGGGGAAGAGGAGGTGGCGGTGGCAGCGTGTTTGCTCCATAACCGTAAGGCATTACCCCTACCATCATACCATTTGACTGCACATATTGACTTGCTGGTGGATTTGCAGGAGATTGAGGTGGAGGGGGAGCAGAAGGAGTAGAAGCAACGGGAGTTTGAATCTGGTTGCCTTGGGACATCGGTTGGATACCAGTCGACGGTCCAAGTGCCATGTTGTTGATTGTCTGCTGCTGTAGTGGGCTAAAATAAGCTGCATTGCTGATGTCCAAGTCGCTTGCATCAGATGCAGGCATTGGTTTATCAAGTTTAGGGCGCTTTTTTGGAGGAAACATCGATAATCCTGATGTTAACACACCCGACTTAGCAGCTTCTTCAGCAACAAGGGACGAAAGTACAGAGGTAAGCATCTGAGCAGAAGATGTTGAAGCAGCAAGTTTAGCAGCAACGGCAGCTGCTGTTGCTTTCTTGCTATCTTCTTCGGTTGTTTTTGGAGGTGCAAAGGAAATCACAGGTTGCGGAAGAGGAGGTTGACATGTAGTGCCCGTTGGCTGAGCTGAAGGAATGTTCCGTTCACTCACTATTACAGCCTCCGCTGTTGGGACAGATGTAGCAGCTAGATGGCCGGGGATGGGGGATAAAGTAAGCATATTCCTTACATTGCTTGCTTTCTCAATCTCGCCACGAGCAACCTGCACAAATGTCAATAATTTCACGTCATCTCGGATAAGTAGAAAATGTTTTACAAATTGCACAATATCACAGAAAAGCTATGTTACTCCCAATAGAATGTGAGTGTCAAATGCGGGTATGTTCAATTTTTTTTTTAGTTTTTTATATATTTGGAAGGTCCTTGAAAGGTCATATCCTTATACCCACATCAAAAAATGTATCAGACATGGGTAATTCAAGCAAAATGAATGAGCAACATAGCAGAAGAGTACAATCAAAAAATAGAAGCATAATCTAGTATAAGGATAACATGACTATAATAAGCAATAACCAGAATATAACACTAATATATCAAATATACTCAGCTCTGAAATATACGCTTCATTGCCAATCAATTTTAGGTAAATGCCAACCTATTTGCATATAGCATCAGAGTAGGTCCACCTAGTTACCCTAAGATACACAAAATATCCTAACATGGGAATGTGTTCGGTTCCGCTCACGAGAGGAAGCATAGAGTAGCGGTAAATTGTCCCTGCTTGAATTTTCTACCCCATATTATACCTAGCAATAGCATATCATTCCCTACCAATAAAGCTTGCCTTGTGATAAACCTGTTGTCTCTAACGTGAGATGGAGTCCTAAGTGACGATAGATCTCACACTGTTGGCATTTCTACCTTTTGTGACTTGGTTTTAGGAAAAATACCTTAACACAAACTCCATGGATTTCTACCAAGTTTTATTCCCAAATTACTATAGAAGATGTTTCCCAATTGTTACTAGGGCACCAGTCAATTTTGTGATTCCTTACAACATTAACACATATGTAATATTGCAAAAGAAATTTCTGTTTTAAAGGGATCTAAACAGACAAAATTCGCAAATTTATGAAGTCTATTAGCTACTAAATACCAATCAAGAAATTAATTAGCAAGACGGCAATTCTTACTTGCAGCTGACTACGAATAAGCTCCAGCTTTGATTCCTGAAAAACATAAAAATAATGAGTTCTCAACAAGGACAAATGATTCCAAACTGTAATTGCCAACTGAAGAACACAAGACAGTAATGAAACCATACTTGTTCCTGAAGTGCTTCTTTAAGTTGAAAAGTCAAGGCAGCCCGGGTTGTTTCGATATTTTCAAGTTGTTCAATACATTGCTGGAGTGCGTTTTCTTGATTCTGGAGCTCATGCAGCAAGGCAGATCCGTTCTGATTCCCTAACCAAAATCAGATGTATACATACACACAGTTGATCCAAACTGAAAGCAAGATGTTTTAATAAAATAGAAGTTCAGTTACCGAAATAAATCAGGGGTTAACAACCTCAACCAAGAGATCCCCATTAAATTGTTTTGAAACATATCATGTAAGATAAAATTCCTAAGCAATAAAAAGGTTCCGATATATGTTCTCTTTCATGACATTTTAATGGAAGAATCAATTGATTAGAGGGAGAACTATCTGGATCAGAGACATTTAATATGCCACAAACATATAAGAAAAAAAAAATAGAGTACATTTATAGAGAAGAAACTTTTTCCATTAATCAGAACATGCACCAAAATGTCATAAGAACAATTGATGCATATCAAATTTCTTTTATCCCTTGATTTTAGATTTAATGTGCTAATCTTATGTCATAAAGATTTGCAAAACTTATTCATATTTTAGAGGACAGTTGTGTGTGTAGTTTCAGTGGATTGTTTTGGATCAATCAGAGAGTATCATGCATTGTATTTGGCAACTAATGCAACCATAAGCAACCATGAAGTGCAGAGAGAAACCACATGTCAATAACCTTACAAAGGTAATTGTATGACTCTTGAAAGAGCTTACCTTAACTACTTAGTATTGATTCTTATGATGTTCCATTCTCAAATCCATCACGGTAAAATGCAGGTACCAAGCACAATAAAATCCCACAAATGAATAGAGTACAAAAATCATGTTAGGACCACTGGGAGACATTCTTCTAGAAAAAAATATCTTAAAATCAAAAGAACCTGCCAACTAATAGCAAGTGCTTAAGAGTCAGGCCAAGTACCATAGCTCGAAGCTTTAAGAGACCTCAAGGGATTTAATTGAGGTTGCATTTTAAAAAAGGCAATTTTTTTGTGTGACATGGAGATTTGAAGACATAAGCACAATAAGCAAGATGAACATATATGTATATATATTTGAGAGAGAGAAGCAACTAAATTATGCTGCTAGGATTTTACTTTTGATACATACATACATATATATATATATATATATATTGTCTTCAAAAATTTAGAACAGTGAAAAGGGCCCAGTCTATTAATTTCTACCTGAGAAATGATGGAAGTAACATGCTCCTAAGCAGGGTCTTAGACTCAATTGTATATGTTACAGTTCCAATGCTTTTTGAAAGTAAGAAGAAATTACTACAAAAATAGACTCAAAGAGACCAAAAATGTGAATTACTCTTGTCAGAATGGTTTACAACTGACTGGTGAACTTACTTTGAAAGGCTAACAATCTCACGAATTCACCCTACCAAGAGACCTCTGTCCCAGGATTAAGAATCCGGGTAATTATTTAGGCCCATCAATTTATTTCTATCTTCATAAATAAAAAATAACAAGCATTTGACACACATCGAGTCGTAAATTGTAATTACTTGACATTTTCTTGAAGTTTTTTTTAGAGCTTCAGCATTCTCGTTTCAATAGTGAATAAGTTTCAATAAAGATTACACTTAAAAATACTTTATTACAACTGTGCAGCTCTACGTCAAAACTGGTACTAATAATGATACACAGAATCCTTTATATACAAAGAGAGGGGAAAAATAGTACTCATCTCTTTTTATTGGTTAAAAAAAATCGTAATAAAATGTAAGCATACGACATTAAATCCCATAGCAGAACTCATACCTTGAGCTAAACCACTTCCAACATCTACCCCAATTCTAATCAATTGTTTTGTAGCAGCACTACAATTGTTTAAAGCAGTATCCTCGTTCGGATTGTCCTCGAGTACAGATTGATATGCAGTTAGTATCTTTTCTGGAAGACCTCCAACAGCCAATTTCTGAAGGTAAGATGATCAAGAAAAGAAAAACATATCCAAAATCACAATAGAACAAGCCAACAAAATGTCTAGCCATAAAAGAATACAAACAAAATGGCTAGAATCAAATTGAAAGATCAAAGTAGAAAGGATAATTAAATAGATAGATTCTTACGATTCTCACTGCATGAGCATCCCTCTTCACTATCTTGATAAGATTTGAGCTTTTTCCATTGTTCACCGACAGAGGAGGAGGGGGATTCTTGCTGAGCATTTCATCTTTAAGATTCTGCCCTCGAGAACCAAAAACTTTTCTTTCTTCCCATATGACAACCTGAACATCATGCATACAGCACCCCCAAACCCATCACAACAGAAGAAAACCCACAAAAAAGAGGGGGGGGGGAAGGAACTTTGTTAACCAATAGGACATTGCAAGACAAATGTAATAAAAAAGCATGAACCACTAGAACAACTTCCATTAAACAAAGGATAATCTACTAAAACACATCCAGGAGATGCCATCCTAAGGACAAATATCCACAAAACTATGGAGCAAAACTACTAAATAACCCCTGAACTTCCCACTTTTTCTATATATGCCCTAATTCTTCTCTTGTATCCAGATAAGCACACATTTTATGATTCATATGCAAATAGGCCCTCATGTTGACAAAAAACGTGTATCACCTCAATTAACGGCCATTGGCAGCTGGCATCTTCTGCACACATGGACGCTGATTTCACTTTTCTAACGTTGCAAACAACTGGCTGATTTAGAAAATTTTCCACCCAAGGATGGTCATTCTAGTCAGCCAATTTCAACACGTCATCTGCCACGAGTGCAAAGCATGATAGCTTGCCATGAGTCTAATGCCCGTTAAGGTCACGTAAGCATGTGATTTCTTTTTGTCAGCCTAAGGGCCTATCCAGGCAAAAATCAAAGAATAAGGGCTTATTTGGAACAATAAAAAGATAGGTGCTTGTTTTGGGAAACTTTGGATAGTTCAGAGGCTTTTTTAGTGTGTTAGCGAAATAATAACTAGCATCCATGCAAGTTGCAGGCTCTGGAACTAAAAATACTACAAAGTAAACATGTATCCAAAAGCTTTGATAAGGGCAATTCCACCCCCCCATACACGCCCCTCAATGAATGTAATGCACACTTATATATAATAACCATAATAACGATAGATGAAAACAATAGAAAACAAACTATCTTGTGAAATTGAGTTTTACCAAATTTTATTTGTGTGTGTAGCATTAAATATTGCTGTAGCAGTAGGCAAATTAACACTGCCATTCAAAGGAGTAAAATAACATAAACGACAATCAGTGATACCAATGATCAGAAGCAAAATTGTGACAACAGTTCTACGAAGACTTCAAACTCATATTCAACAAGTCAAAAAGAGGGAGTCACTATGCATGTATTTCCAAGAAAACATTCAGCTATTAAATCCTACTTTAGGTGGAATTAACCAGCATTAAACATACAACTTTTCACTACTAGCATTTAGGCTAAAAATCCTTCACCTAACAACTTTACACATATCCAAGAATTTATAACATTAACCCTTTACAACCAAGAAAAGCCACCTCAAAGCAAAACAAAACAAAATGCAAGAATAACACTAAATTAACAAAATCCAGAATTCCAGCTTGAGTGTTATGTAAACCAATTCCACATGAAAGTTCGCTAGACAATTCAGATGCACATGCATTCATAGCAATATATCAAGTGTCAAGAGAAAGAGAGATGAGGGAGCAGAATTAACCTGAAATATTAA
Organism: Adansonia grandidieri; assembly: GCA_038382065.1. Classification (NCBI taxonomy): domain Eukaryota; kingdom Viridiplantae; phylum Streptophyta; class Magnoliopsida; order Malvales; family Malvaceae; genus Adansonia; species Adansonia grandidieri. The sequence goes on from JBBYHK010000005.1 coordinate 5,678,495, forward strand.
GTTTTAACAAACAAGCATTAAATTCTTCAGAAAATGATACAGCAACCATCAAAAAAGAAAAGTTATCACACAATCAGACCAGTAGTCAAAACGTGAAGGTTAATCCATTTGACGCAAGCAACAAAGTGAAGACTGCTTAAAATTGAATAAATAACTTACCAGTCTGGTTACAGCTTTCTTTCCATACTCATCACCATTGTCATACACATGTTTGAGGGCTGCAGGAAGAACTTTCCAGAATTCATTCACAAACTCACTTCCCTTTCGCCTGCTATTTTGCAAAATGTCATTAGCCAAATACAGAAAAGAAACACGCCGTTCTTTCTGGGAAGAGTTAAACAATTTGTCCCATGTTTCAACAATCTGTTTTGCCTTCTTCCGGTAAGTAATACACCATCGAGACAAAGCTGAACCAATGTTAACGAAATACATGTTAACATCAATTCATGGCAGTAAATAAGAAATACACGGTATATTGAGCAACAATGAGAAAATGCTACTTTTTTTGTGGAAAAATTTTCATCCAATAACCATTTTTTCTCACTGAAGACTATCTATTTAGTAAGAAAATTATGTTGAGAGAGCTTCATACTGCAGATAGCTTTCATCTACACCAAACAAGGAACTATAAGTACTTGAAACGCCTACCCCTCAAATTAAAAACAATTTGTAGAAAAGTTTTTAAGCATTAACCCACTTGAAAAGATTACACTACTATATTTAGGGCCATATGCTATGCATGCAGAATATCTAATTATATGACATTCTGTTGAAGACAGCAGACTCAAACTAATTGAAAATTCAAAATAATGTCAATAACAGGTCCTCAGCAAAACAAACAGCCAATAACATCAGTATTGGCTGATTCCTAAAGGCTTCAACCTACGATATGTAGGCACTATGGTTAGATCACAATCTTAAAGGAAAATCAGTAGTTGCTGTAATTTACATAAATTTATTCCGCTTTCAATTTACATGACATGAGTTTAGCACTTAATAAAGTAATACGTTTTACACCATAAGAAATTAAACTTAGATAACAGAAAATGGCTTAAATTTACAATTAAACCTCTCTTGAACATAAAACAGAAAGGCCAACAAGATTAATTACATTATGTAAGACCTTCAAACCACAGTACAAACAATGTCCCAAAAGCAAAGCTTGTAAAATAAATGCCTTGTGAACTAGACCTAAAGAAACTACATACAAAAGAATCTAACAAATCATAAAAATGCCAGAGTAAAATAAAAATAATACTGAAAAGACACAACTCTTTTCTCAATTGTCCCATTCTAGTATCAATTTGCAGGCTTGAGAAAGAAAATGCATCAAACCATGATTAGGTGGAGATAATGTCCAAAACTAATTTCAGAAGCCGGTGTTTGATAACACATTGAAACTTTTCAATGATTTAATTCTTTCAATGCATTTAATAACTCATATAAAATGTTACTTAAGTTAAAATTTTCAAGAAAAAAGTGTTGAATATGATAAGTAGGTAGGTAGCTACTTATCACTTAATGTAGAAGGAATTAAGTCAATTTTTTTTAAATTATATTTAAATTAAATTATATATTTTTTAAACACAAACAGTGTAATATTTAAATTAAACATTTCATGTTTATCCAAAACTATCCAGAATGATATAAAATGTTATTAAAATTAAAATTAAAATTAATAATTTTCTAGATTCAACGTTTATGGTTATCAAGCATTATAATTATATTCAGCAATTAATTTTCAATAATATACCAAACAGATTTTACAAAACAAATTCAATGCTTGTAAATTTAGTACTAAAAATTCAGCACTTAATTTTTCAAAACTCGTTTTTTTTTTTTTTTTTTTTTCTGTTTATCAAATAACACCTGAGTTAGATCAAATACAGAAAAGTGTTAAGAGGAAGAAACCAATACACACCACTCCCGATATTTCAGTGAGGATAACCATTAAAAAAAAGCACATACTTCATGCTAGCCACTCAGTCTAAGTCCTTTTTAAAAGTTATTGCCTAGCGGAAAACAAAAGACCACTGATGAACCAATTGATTGCCGTCTATGATAGACAGCCATGGTTACAAAGTAAAACAGCTAAAGGCAGCATAAATATGTATTGCATTAGAAAAAAACCACCCAAAAAAAATGCATGATCCAAAAATAGAACAACATTCGAGAAGTGTAAAGAAATAAAGGCAAGTGATAGAAGTGAGAGAAAAAACTTAAAAATAAAGCAAAATGTTAAAATCCAACAGGAACAAGAACTCCAGTCGTAGAAAATATGTTATGATGATTTTAGGAAAAAGTTTCTATGCAGGACACTAGTACAGTTGTGCAATATTAAATTCATGCATAGCAAGTCCCAGACAGTAAGAAAATAACAAAAACATCTAGCTAAAATAATGAAACTATAACATAATAAATCTAAAAGCATCACATCAACTTACATCATAAAGACGATAATCAAAGAAATCATACACAGTACTACATGAGGGAAAAGATACAGGATATATCCTCAATCAAATCTACAAGTAAAGTCACATGTTTACATGGTTAGATAAATGCTTATCTAAAATAAAACAAGATAAACGACAAAATTCCTCTTCTTCAATCATGAAGTTTAGAATTACACTAGATTCCAATAATGAGTGCTACCGTAATTATATAACACTAACAGGAACAAAATCATCCATCATTACTATTTTCCCAACAAAAACCCCCAAAATAAGCATGAAATTGTAGGATACATTCAATGCTTTGTTGTGAATTGTTGAGTTTTGACAGCTTCTCAGTTAGTATCTGTCCGTCAAAAGTGTCATTGCTCATCCTGCTGCTTAACAAGCCTTTACATAGCCTGCAGTGAACCCTTTTAGGTATGGGAACTTGGAAGGGATAGCGCAGAGAGACAAAGTAGCAGAGAAAAGCATAGTAAGAAAACAAATTATTATCCATAAATACTCAAAAGATCCTCTATTCAAAATGAATAAAACAAGAAAGCTCTTTATATTTCATGTAAACATTGATACAAGTAGAAAATTCACATTTGTTCAAAGAGACAGAGTACGAGATTTTTCTCTGATGATTCAGGTTACATTGAACCTCTCTCCAACATTTCTGTCACAAATTTTCTGTAACACTCTTAAATACAAAATATCTTGCAAAGGATCCAGCAAATAGCTATTAGCACCCTATGCCAAATAAAAGTCAAGAACACCTAAAATCCCACATAATCGGGTCTGTTAAAGGCTTCTACTCAGCCATTAAATTCTATTAAAAGCCCATGCCTCAATCATTAACATCCCTTTTGCATCATCCCATTTTAGTTTGACAGCAGCAACATTAAACAACCATCCTACTTTTCCTTAGCGGTCATCGCCAGGGGTAGAATTGTGAATTACTCAATACAAAGCCTCCTATTGCATGTCAGCATTTTAAGAAAAAAATTCTTAATTTATGATTCCTGCATTGCACTTGACCATGATACATATTAAATGCTCATTTCAAGTATATTAAACTTTGTAATGTACATTTTCCCAAGTTTTAGCGTTACTGAAAGCAATTCATTTGAATTCAATATTCAAAAACAGGCAGATGAATTTCTTTCCTATGTACATGACACTCTGTTGCAAAAAACAGCAATCATAATAAAAATAAAATAATAACTCAATAACTTGCATTCACTATGACTGATATGTCTAGGGAAATCTAAGGTAACAACAACAATGTTACATTGTAATAGTGACCAATTGCTTGGTGGGATAAAATTTATCCTTTTAGGAAGCCAAAAGATGAGATCATGGGCCTTTCATCAAGGATATCTTTTTGTCCAAGGAAAAATGCATTTAGTAGTTATCCAATCATTGTTATAACCATTTATAAGGTTTTTTTTTTTTTTTTTTTTTGAGTTTAGCAGTATTTTGGTTTGCTAGATGGGCATTGGTCATGGTCCATTGTGTCTTATTTTTCTGTTCAATTAGTTACTACATATGGCCTTTAGTTTACATTACTTGAGTTTTATACCTAAGCATAACGGTTTTAGAAATCCTTTTCCAAGTCAAAGAAGGACAAAAGATAATTTTCATATATCTCTTAGGATTGCCAATCTTGGTAAAGACTAATTTAAATTTTAAAGAAAATTTGAGTTATCAATAATTCTTAGAAATTTGTGGTTGAGTTTTCCCTCCCTCCCTCATCTTCTTCTCTCTCTTTCCACGATATTCTCGGGTTACTTCCCTTCTTTGCAACCTAACCACATTCATTCTCTTGTAACTTTCAAGCATAATTCTTGCAGCATATCTTCATATCAATTCCCACTAGCGAAACATCTCAACTCAACAATTAAAGGTTCCTTAAGTTTCCTCTCTTTCTTGAGATAAAATCTCAACAAATCCAATAACTAAAATATTCCTGCACCCTAACCTTATTCCTACAACAGCAATAAACCCTAAACTCCCTTATTTTCCAGTCCTAACCACTATAAACCCCAAGTAGGCAAAACTTCCACATTTCTTCCCCAGACTATCTTAATGCTCGCAAAAGAATTGATTTTCACATCTTGTACTACACCCAGATTTTTTAGACACCAACTCAAAATTTTACCAGAAATGAGATTTAGCAATTACTGTCACTTTCCTTCTCCTCTTTCAATGATAAAATACAGCAGCATAATCTCAAATCCTTCCTCAAGGCTATCACAATTTACACTCCACTCTAAATCCCATGAGACCACGGCATCAATCTAATGAATTAGTACTCACAAAATAGAGTCAGTTAGAAATGAGACCAACTCAAAATTTTTTAGACACCAACTCAAAATTTTACCAGAAATGAGATTTAGCAATTACTGTCACTTTCCTTCTCCTCTTTCAA
>JBBYHK010000005.1:5696481-5707358 GCA_038382065.1 Adansonia grandidieri
GACGAACATCAAGTCTTCTGGTCTATTTCTTTATTTCTGAATAATTATCTTATAATGGTGCACAGATAATTTAAATAGACTAAACTAGTGACATATACTAGAAGATTAATTAGAGTTGTATTTTACCATCAATAAGCCTATATTCTAATTAGTAACTGCAGTAGAATTTAATTACTTTTAACTCTTTTCACTAGCGTTTTATCTTGAATAGGATTTATCTAAATAATATTACCTCAGTTGTAATTAAATAATTACTTTAATTAACTTATTTATCATATGAGTCATATAAAATCTAATAATATACTCATATCAAATGTAAATATGTATCTGATACTTACCCAAATCCAAATAAAATAGCTTATGGATGCAATCTTTGGGGGGGCGTTGGCTGTTTCAATCACCCGTCGCTAACTTTGAATGTTTGGCAACCGGAGGCTGTTCGTGGTAAGGGAAAAAAAAAAAAAAAAAAAGGCAAATGGTTGAGCAATGTGTCTGTGTTGCTCCAGCTTAGTCTAGAGTCCGTGCACTAGAGATGGAAGTTAAGCTTTGCAAACCAACAGTTGCAAAGTGTTTCATAAGCAGGCCAGGCCTATCTCTATGGGTATTTATTTCTAAAATGTCCAATTCATAACCTCGGTAGAGAATCGTGGATAATATTTGTTATGTTATTGGTTGTTCCAATGGCAGATAGACGAGAAGCCTAGGGCTTGGTACTGCTAAAGAAGAGTTGCAATCCTTGAAGCATCACCCTTTTACGAGAATTAGAAGCTGACTAAGTAATGAAAGAAAATCATAAGACTCTACAAAATGTGTTATGATTCTATCTAATGCAGTGCAGGCTCAACATTTCATCGAGATTAAAATCATCAGTTTCATCCATTTGATTTAAGAAGCTAGAAAGCTTCTTTTTTCTAAATAAATTTAGGTCTTCTAAATACTTTGGTGATAATAAAATAATTAATCACTTCGAAGAAATGAAACAGAGAAGAAGAAAGAGGTGTTGGGGGGGGGTTGATACTTGACCGTTGCTAGGTATTCAGAAACATATATATATATATATATATATATATATGAATAAAACATCCATCATCAGCAGGGCTGCTGGCGACTTGCAAGAAGCTATATCAAGAATTCCCTTAAGTTACGTTCTTACTCGAATAGTTAACATAAATATATGATTAATATTTATATATTTAATTTTTTTAATTTTTTTTATATATTTAAAAAATTATATCTTATTATTCATGTTCAAATATGTATTATATATGAGTTTAAAAATATTAAATACCTCAAAAAAAATAAAAATCAGAGCAACATAATTATTGAGGATTTATCTTCCATTAATTAAAAATTACTTAATTACTGAGGATTTTCTTTGGACTAAAAATTGAGTCTGTTTTTGTATCAAGATTTTTATATTTAAAATGCTGAGGTATAGTGCCTTTATTTTTCATTTCTTATACTGCTACATATATACGAATTAAGTTAAACCATTGTGTTGGAACGTTTTAAAATATTGTAAAAGTTTATGTTTTCTATTAATTAAAAAGTTTGTGACTCTTAATTATTTGTTAAGTGAAGTATCTTTTGGTTATTCATCAAATGTTATGACTATTCAAATAAGATATTTATTTAGATAATTACGTTTTTGAGAAGAGATTTTTATTTTTATAAATAGATCCCTATGTAGCAGAAGAGATATACATATAAAAACAAAGAAATTCATTATAGAGATAGTTTTGCTATATATAGCTTCATGTATGATGAATTGATATCGTCAATGTAAAATAATACCAATCATTCAACTTTATTATATACTCAAAATTTATATATCAGTAACACTTTTACATACAAAACTAATAATGAGAGCAACTAAAATCTTAAAAAAATAGCATTATCACACGACTTGATGCTTTCTTCAAATTTTTTGTGTTTTCTGGTTCCACGTGTTAACACATTGTTATTGTATGAAATCGATTGTGTTAGTGTTATTCTCATTTCTTCTCTAAGGCCCTTCATATCCAACTGCAATTTGCTAGTGTCGTTAAGATTGTAATAAAATTAAAACACACCTTGTTGATGGCCTTCGTTGATGAGGCCTGGTGGATCTCTGGAAGCTATCAAGTGAAAGCTGCAAAGTGTAAGCAAGGATAGACATCGGATTTGAGTTTTCGTACGCACTTCAATATTTAAATTAGTGAAATATCATGCAGTATTTTAGCGACAAAGGGAATAATCAGGTAAATGTAGTAACCTTGAATGTTTTCTACCCACCGCTCCGCTGCACATAACAAGAAAGAATGAAAGCTGAAAAGAGCCCACCTTATTAACGCCCCAAAAAAATAGTCTACAACATCTTGGATAAATATGACCTGATTCTAAGCCCAGTCCAAATTAATCTATACGTCGCAGCAATAGCATAAAGGGGAAGGTATTTATAAGATAGCATGAAGGTAAAGGTGTTTATAAAGGTGAAGATATTTATAAGGTAGATCAGACTCCCTTTGATTCAAAATTCTTTTAAAATTTTTAATCAAATTTGATTTCTATTGACATAAATTTATTTTATTATTTAAAAATATTAATAAGATATATTTTTATAATTAAATTTAAATTAAAAATATTTTTTATTTATTGAGTAATGATTTGAGCTAATTCAAATGACTAAATACTATATCTAAGCTTAACACGATATAAGTCAAACCAAGCGAATTGCTTAATCATTGAAAAGGTCAACATAAAATAAGCCTTATAGGTATTAATTTTTTTATAATATGTTTACTAATAAACAAAAAATTACAATCATATTCATATTTAAATATTACATGTAATTAAATTAAATAAATAAAATAATGAATGAATGAACGAACGAGTTAATATATAATCAAATCTACAATAACAGGCAATTAAAATTGAAAGCCCTCGTTATCTTATAAATTTTATACAAAGACAAAAAGCGACGAGTTTAAAAATACTCGTAATCATATACGATTATTATTCTATACATTGAATAATTTTGATTTCATAAATTAAATTTATTAATTATTTAAATATTTTTTAATAAATATTTGACAACTTTTTTAATTTTATTGTAGAATTTAAAAACCTTAATAGACCATATAATGAATAATTTTCTAATCATGTACATATTATTAAGTCACGTATTATTATTATTATTTACTTGCCGGGCACAAGTGCACATGATCCAAAAAGCGAGTCGTTACAAATATAAATGAATCAAAATGGTTTTAGTGGTATTTTTTTACTTTTATTTTTTGAAATTAGTGTTGAAAAAATTAGATTAAATAAAGCAGTCAAATAGTTTACTTAATCTAGCATTTATCAAATAAATCGGTTGTTTTAGTAAAATTAATTAAATCAATAAAAATCAATTTTTGTTACTTTATTTTTTATTAAAATTATTTTTATATGAAATGAAATTTAAAAATTTAAATTTTTAATAACGTGTTAAAAATTATATCATAAACTAAATATATATTTATTATTTAATAATTATTTAATATCAAAATTACATATTTAATAATAAGATAAACGTAACTTTTGGTCTGAATTTTATATTCATCGGGTAATAACCTTAGAATAAAGTGCAAATGATTGTCCGAGGTACTATTAGTTGGCAGAATAATTTTAGCACTTTACTTCTACGAGGATTAAGCCACCTACCAACTTGCAAGGTCTTTGTTGGGACTAACAAAACACGAGAGTTGTTCAGTCAACTCGCAAGTCAAGTAAAGAGCATGGTAACTTTTTATTCTTATTATTATTTCTAAATGTAACAGTACTTCTCAGTTTTTTTTAAAATATATTTGGACATTAAAATGAAAAACGGGAAATTTTTTTTATTTTTCACAATTATTTCGATTTTTTTTACGATTTAAGTGTAATCTTATTTGAATTAAATCGAATTTAGATAAAGATATTGTAATTCAAATTAGCTTAATATAATTCAAATTATTATTTATTTTATAAATTTTATTTAAATTTAATTATAAATATATAGATATTAATATATATAGAACAAATATTTAAAATTTTAAAATAATAAAATGGACGTTCGTCAATTCAGATTAAACTTAAATAAATAAAAATAAAAATTATCAAAGTCCAGACCAAACTAAAGGAGTATAGCTTTATTTTATAAAATGGATATGTTGGGGATAATATCAGCCCAAAAGAAATTCAAGAACAAGTTTTGTTTGGACAAATTTTCTTCTGTAATTTTAAGGAATGTTTCTCATATTTATTTAGTGTATTTTAAATATTAAATTCGAAATATTTTCAATCAGAGCCAGGATCAAATCCAAATTAAAAAGAAAATAATCGTCTTTTATCCATTGGACTAACCTTTACAAGTGAAAAACATAGTTCTTACCTTCTAGTTTTTGCTTACCCCGACAAAATTTAATACTAATGTTACAATATTCATACGAATTATTTGGAGGTTTACTTGTTATGTTTGTAGAATAGGTCTTCAGCGGTTGTTAAACACGTAGCGCGTTCACAATAAACGCCGCTAAAAGTGTCGTTGAAAACGGACATTTGCCGAAAAAAGGCGCTGTGACGATTTTGGGATATTTGTCGATTTCTACAAATGTTAGCGTCTGATTTCAACGGGTGGTAACTGAATGCAAATTAGCGGCGTTTGTATTTTCGAAACATTGCTAAGCGAAGGACTTTAACAGTAAATTTCACTAAATACACTTGTCAAAATGTTACGCTTCTTTGATTAAAAATGGCGGTAAATTCTTTGGCAGTAAAGATGAGTGGCGAAATTAAAGAAACAATTAGCGACGTTAGGCATTACAAAACGTCGATACTTCAATTCATTTAGTTGTGTTTCCTACGAACAAACACTGCTAAAAGTTAATTTAGCAGTGCTTTAATCAAAAGAGCCACTTTTTCAAAAAAAAAAACACACAAAAGATGGCGATGTTTTTAAGTGAAACGCCGCCATTAATCGCCACTAAAACTTCAAATTGGTGTTGCTAAAGAGCAATGCACTTTTTTGGTAAAAATTATGTCCTAATTTCGAAATAAAGAAGTAATTATAAATATTATACTTTAACTTATTAAATATAATCTCTTTAAAATATTAACATGGAGCAAATAAAGTAAGAATCCAAATCACCCTTATTCTTACCTCCTTTTGTGCCTCAGCTGTTACTCAAGCACATGTGTCATCAATTTATATTAATGTTAGGGCTTATTTGGTTCTAGAATTTAATTTAGCAAAAATAGTAAATGAAAATAAACAGCATTCAAACTAAGCACAACAATAATAAATACGGATATAAGAGGTAAGTATATTTTTTACAAACTTTAAGGTAAAAAAAAAAACTTTATCTCTTTCATTAAGACAAGTTAAAATTTGGAAAATTAAAATAAAATCAAAACTGAAGAAGAAATAAAAAAATTATGAATTTATTTATTTATTTATTTATTTTTTCTTGTTGTGCTTGGTTTGGAAGCTTTTTATTCTCATTTATTGCTTTTGCTCAATTAAATTCTAAACCAAACAAAGCCTCACATTAATGTAAATTGTAGACAAGTGTTGGGCAAAGCCCGGGCACGAACCAGGAAGAGAGGCAGAGGTAAGGGGCAGGGAATTTTTCTATTATGGAGTAACTCCTTTTTTACATATTCTTTTTACAATTTAATTATTACAATTGTAATATATAGTATATGCATTAAATTCTTAGCTGCAAAATTGCCTGTATTAGCACTTTGCTGGAGGAATTGGATTTTCTTTTATAATTTTAATTATATTAAATAAAATCATTTCTTTAAATATATTTTTTTAAATTTTAACATGTATTTATATATTAAAATAATTTTATTTTTAATATAAAATTAAATACTTCAAGTTAAATCTTATTTAAAAATAAAAAATTATTATTAAATCAATTTTTTAAAAAAATTATAAAATAACTCTTGTTTATTGACAAATTCATAAATTGAAGTTGATTTTTTATCAATCAAATTTCACTTTCTTCAATTGTAGAAGTTCAAAAAACCAATTACTCTTGTTAGTATTTTTTTTTTTATTTTCAATTGATAAAAGTAATTACAAAATATTATATATTTTTTTATTTTTTATTAATAATTATTTATTATAATAATAATAGATAATAAATATTTTTAAATTATTAGTTCATTGTGTACTTATTTCAAAACTTTTGCTCTCTTGCCTACCTGTGCTGTAAGAAAAAAAAACATTTTATCTTATTAATAATTTTTTATAAAAATGATAATAAATATTTTTTGTTTATTAATTGATTTGCAATTATTCAAATTTTTTTTGTTCACGATACTATCTGAATCAGTATTCGATTAAAAAATAAAATTTATTAAAATTCGAATTCATTGAATATCTAAATTTATTAAATCATTTTAAAAAAATAAAAATATAAAATTAATAATAATAAAATATGTAAATGAATATCGAATACTGTACGATAATGAAATTTGTTATATGTATAAACAAAAAAGATTTGTATATATAATAAATTTAAATATTTGACACCATTTGAACCAAAGTCAAAGGAGATTCCAATAAATATTCAAATATTCATATCCAAATCTAGTCTATATTTATTATAAATAATAAATATAATATTTGAATATAAAAAAATCAAATAATATTAGGTATGAAACTTTTACTACTTATTGTGATCCTTCGACACAAAAGTAAAAAAAAAAAAAAATTATCCTTAATAATTTTTTATTATAATCACTAGAAACAATAAATAGTTTTAATGAAATAATCATACTGTAATTTTACGATCAAATAAAAAAAATTATTTTAATATATTAGATATAAATATCCTTAAAAATATCAAATCAAATCAATACTCAATAAACATAAATTTCAAACCCCCCTCCCAAGAAAGCTACTTTACCTCCATATATATATATATATATTTAAGTTTCAACAAAGATCAATAAATATAATAAATAGCGTAGTTGGAGTTGTAATTCTATCCAAATTCCTACGAATTAATTAGGGATTTATAGCAATCATAAAACTTTCAATATCAAAAAAAAATAATAATAATAATTAAATTTCACAAGCAAAATTTTTTATCAAATTATTTATTTTAAATATTATTTTAATAGATTGTGTGAACACTTAAATTCTCACAGTGAAAAATTTCATCTTTATTAATAAATATTATAAAATATATTTATAAGAACATGATAATATGGCAATGATAGGTATTTATGGGCGAATTAAATTAGCTTCGGTTGACACTTTGATGAACTTATTATGATTTGCGCTGACCTCTCACTTTTAAGTTGGGTTGGATCCTCTTAATATTTAAAATAATATTAAAATATTTTAAATTTAAATTTAAATAAAAATAAATTTTTTATTAATAAAATAATAATTCAACTAGAATATGAATTAACGAACTTGATTGACAATAGACAATTGTATAAGTCTGATAGCAATTACTACATCCTTTCGAAAACATTTTGTTTAAATGAAACCTTACTTTAATTAAAAATATATTAAGAAAATATGGTTAGTATCACATTAATGGTGCCTTAATCGAGTAATTAAGAAACTCGTGCCCCTTGAGTTATCCATTCGGTGTGGTTGAATATACTTGAATTGTCAAAGAACCGATCTCCTAAAAGTGCTATGATAATATGGCAGATCTTCTTCATAACTATCGAGTCTCTACGTTTGTTTTCTCATTGTAATGAAACAAAATTTCATGATTGCATGCATGCATGAAAATACCCTCAACAGCTATGCAAGTAGGTTAAAATCTTTATTATTGTTTTATTAACATCAGAGAAGATGGTTAGCATTTTCAGCATTTTTGGAATTTGTGTACTTTTTTTTACAGTAATTTTCAATTTGAAAGTTTTAATTGTTTTTCTTATCCTCTGATTTTTTTTTTTTTTTTTGTTAAGTCAAAGTTAATATATTGATAAAAGGAGTAAGGATACAGGAGGAGACATCTAGATCTCTGGCCCCTCACAAAAACCCCAAGATACAAAGAAATCAAACACGACCGAAGTGAATAAACAAATCAGCAATACCCCAAAACAGGATCAACCATAGCTTAAAAACTCCACCAAAGAATCATAGACATGCACCGTCCTGAAAAGCCGCCTTTGAGAATCAAAACTAGTCATAATATCAACTTACAACAAAAGCCACCTTATGTGCAGAACCTGAAGAAACATACGCCCCCACTCCACTCCAATTTTGGCACCACACTACGAAGTTTTCTGTCCAATCAACTCAAGCCTTGGCAAAATAATCAGCAATCCAATTCTGCATTTTGAATCGATTTCATGAAAAGTGTACACGTAATGGGGATTCTAGAAGCATATATGCCTTTGGCTACAAAGAACACACATTGTCACAGCACAGGAAACAGAATTCCTTAGCTCTTCTTCAATTCATCTACTTATTTTAGTCAAAAGATTAGACCTGTTAATAACTGGGTTGGCAGGCTTGGCTTATATCAGATCAGATTTAAATAAGAGTTTTGCTAATTTGAGTCGGATATTTAACTAATAAAAAAATTAATTTTATTTAAATTTATCTATAAATATCAATATAAAAACATATTTTTAAAATTTTAATATTATTTTTAATAATAAAACGAGTTTTTAAAACATTTTGAGTCCTATCCAACTTAGACTTAAGTAAAAGAAAATAAAAAAATTTTCGGACCACAGCACCTCCGCAAGGATATATGTTAGATAATATTGTAATATTTCAAATATCTTTGCCTTTAATCTTCTAAACTATAGAAAACGGGTGGAAATTAATCAAACAACAATAGCATTGATATTATTGTTATCACGCTAAACATGAGTTATCATATATATATATATATATATATATATATATATTTGTGTGTGTGTGTGTGTGTATATATATATAGTAATTCATATAGCTGAATAAGAGACACTAAATGGCAATACGATGTGTAGATGTCTTTTTGGAAAGTTCAAAACTTTCCATGAAATCAACATAGTGATTATTACCAAATAACTATTTCATTGGTATCTTATTATATTCTTAATTTATGGGTAAGTTGTAAGCTTTTTTTCATTATTTTCACTCTTTTATTATATATACTTTTTTATCACCTACTTTTTTTATTATCTGACATATACAATAATATACTGACTTTATCATCGATAGTTCTTTTTCCTTAAACACAAAGTTCCATCAATTCTCTACCCCTCTCTTTCTCGGCAGTTTCTTGGCTTTATATTCGAAAATTTGACAGTAAAACGAATTTGAATATTAGCGTAAAAAGTTAAAAAAAATTAAAAATAATAGATATTAAAATTTAAATATCAAATATATTTATTAAATATTATTTTTTAAAAATAACCATATGAATTAATCAAATTATCCCGAATTCAATTTTTCTTTCTTCTACTGACAAGTGAATAAATAAAGGGGAGTTGGCCATGTGTGGCCTATTAAGTTTAGTACCAAAACATGTTCCATTTGATAAACATAGAAAAAAGTAATTATTACGATTTTAAAAGAGTCAATAAATATTTAGGGTAGTTGATGCAGTAATTCCATCTAAAACTCCCACTAAAATTTAAGTCACTCTCAAAACCTAAACTAATTGCCCATAAATACCTGCACACAAGTCCGGTGAAAAAACTAAATTGCCCACGACTTTGCTCTTGTCTACTTTATATAAACCAATTAATTATTTTATTTTTGGACCACTAAATTTCCTGCTAAAAAAAATTGATCTCCAAGAAATTACACTAACAGAAATATAGTAAGGCAGTCCAAGTTGTTGGGCTGTTGCCTCTAAATTTACTGTGCTCACCTTATAAGTTTTAGATGTTTTCAATGCATATTATGCACTATATTTCCTTAGCCCATATACTTTAATTTTAGCAAAATTAATTCTATATCATTTTCTTTATGATAATAAAAAAATACATACGTACTCGATATAAATATATTTAATTTTTTAAATTTTTTTATATATTTATAAGGTTAAATTTTATGCTCGAAATGTATTTGACATAAGTATTACATACAAATACTTTTAAAAAAATAGAGTTTGTATGATACAGCAATATTTTATTATTTAAGTGGTTTAAAACAGAGTCATAATTAAGAAAACGTTAGTTTTTTTTTCAAGATTTAATGATTTTAACAATGTGCTACTATATATATTTCAATTTGACTTCTTCTCTTGTTGAAGAAAATTTAATTAATGAAAATTATGAAGGCTAATATTTATATTTATATTTTTTTTCTTTTGAATATGATGATAATAAGGTGTGAAAAGTATTAAAAATATCTTAAAACTCATGCTCTTCAGTGGGGATGATATATGTAAATGTAAATGGTCATGTACCCAGCTCGCAGGCAAGATGGATCTGACAAGAATAATTGGTTTTGATTGGTTTAAGAAAAAAAAGTAAAAACTATAAATGCCAACTAAAGGCGTCAATAGTCGGTTAGATCACTATGTGAAAAAAAAATTATTTAATTTTAAATTAAGTGTAATTGATCTCAAAGTCATATTATTATTTAAAATAATATTAAAAATTAAAAATTATTTTTTATATTAATATTAATATTTAAATTTAAATAAAAATATTATTATATAAATAATAAATTAAATTAAATTAATATAAAAATATAAAAATTTTTGTTTAAGTTGGAGTCAATATCAAATGGCCAATGATCAAATAGTTTAGATTTTAGGTTAATGCGTTCACATAAAAAAGACTATATATATATATATATACATATATACATAAAAGCCACTTTGTCGATTGGCGCAGGGTTCTTATGATGCCACGATGCTTTAATGAAGCTGCAACATATCGTCACATGAAAG
>JBBYHK010000005.1:5707458-5724866 GCA_038382065.1 Adansonia grandidieri
AAATACACTTAAATCAAATATTTATTCACATTTAAAAATAATTTCATAATTTTATAATGTAAAATTAATGTCATAAAAACTTATGAGAATCGAAAAGTTTACCCTAAATTTTAATATAAATTTACTTAATCAATATCTATCGACATTGATTCAAATTTATTACTAAGTCTAAATGGGAGTTTTGGTTGAGGCAAATATGGCAGTATTTCATTAGGAAAAAAAAGTGGTGTAACATAGTAGAGGTAAATATATCCACATATTCGAACTTAAAAATGCTTTTTGTTAATTGGATCTTGCTCGAATTAATGTTAAATAATATTTAAATTTAATCATAAAATATTTTTTAATTTTTTATTAATAATAAATAATAAATTTAAATAAATTAAATTAAATTAAATTTAAATTTAAATAAAAAATTTAAAAAAATTTAACTGTAATTTCACCCAACCTGCCAATAGTTTTGAGTAGAGCTGAGAGGGGTGGAAAATTTGAAAGTTGGTTAAGTGGTTGATGAAACCAATAGCCTCAATGGTTTCCGCTTTCCATGTCCAACAGGAGGATGAATCTCTTTCCGACAGCAGAAGGCCAGCAATAAGCAGTACACCCAAGAAAATTTATGGCTGACAAACATTGATAACTGTAATAACTCAGCGACAAATTCAACCAACTGAACTGGAAAGATAACAAAAACTCCACCGTTTCACTGCAATGAATCAATGCATAATTTTTTTAAAAAAAATTTTGGGTAAAATTAGGATATTTCTATGCAATTAATTAACATATTTTTTGGGTATATATGTTCTTAATGCCTAATTTATTTACGCATATAAACACGGAAAAATTATTTGATGCATTTTTAGTAAAGTTAAAAAGTTTTATCTTAACGAGAGAAAATATTTTTTATTTTTTTATTTTTTTTAAATATATATTAACAGACATTTCGTCTATTAACATTGTTTGTAGAATTTTTTTACCCCATTGATAATATATCAAATAATTATCTTTAAACATATATATATATATATATATATATATATATATATAGAGAGAGAGAGAGAGAGAAACAAACAATCAAAGTATTTCCATTTGTGTCAATAATAAAAAAAAAAAAAAATTTCATTTGTCTGCTCGATCCTCTCTGTTGAATCTTTTCATTAAAAGGTTTTGTTTCGGCCTATTTATCAAACATTTTTTTCTCCATTTTTTTGGGGCTTTGAAATGGTAAATGGTAATCATACCCAGTAGTAAAGCTTGGTACAAACAAAAATCCTATGCAGTTGAATCATCTTATATAGAACATATTTCACTCGATTGGCAATTAACTCATACAATGATTTTTCCACAAGAAGATAATATATTTTGAGAATTAAAGAAAAATTACAAATATTGAAATTTCACTCAAAACCCATTAGATGTCACATTTTAAAGATAATTATATTAATTAATTGAGATAAATCCTGAATTCTTTCATTAGCAAGTTTGCAGGCAAGGATAAAAAGAGATATAATTGTCCCAATGACAGGCTCTCATCTCCATTTAAATTCCTTCAAAAAGAAACAAAAATTAACAATAGTAGATATCAGCCCACAACAATCAACAACACCACCAAAATTTGAGCTTGACGATGGAGGTAAATATTTGTTGCTTTGTACAAAACTGAATCCAGGTTCTCCATCTAGTCTTCAGAAGACTCAGCTCCCCGACCGGTTTCAGTAGTTTCACTGTTTTCAGCAGTTTTATTGTTCCCAACAGTTTCGCCGGTCTCAGTGCTTTCACCTACATCTGCCCCTTCTGATGACTCCGCTTGTTCAGGCTTTGAAGGCCCTGGACCAGCCGATACTTTAACCATTGATGGACGCAACAGCCTTTCTCCCAGCTTGAATCCCTTGCGAAACTCTTGAAGAATGATACCTTCTTCAAATTCTGTGGAGTCCTCACGCATGATTGCTTCATGCAGCTTTTACAAAGAGAGACAAAAAGCAATTTGTAAGAAAATTGTTAAAGCATCAATCAGTAATACACAAAGATAAAAGAAGCTCCCATGAAGTTTTTCTTTATCATCTACCTACCTCTGTTAAGCCTAAGGAGTTACAAGTAAGGTTTCATGCCACAACTAAAATCTAATATTCATAAACTCACCGAGTCAGCTCGAATCAATCAAGACTTGGTTTGCATTAAAAGCGTATCCAGGTCTTCACAAAACCTGAACAAACTTGCCTAAATTTTCGAGAAAGCTCATCAAGTGCTTGACTGAATATCGAGCCAACTCGGTTCTTCACCTGCAGTAAGCCAATTATCATTATGCCAATTAACAATCCAAAATGATACCACTCATATTGTATTCAAATGTTGTCTCCATCTTTCGAAGAATAACTTGAATATCTTAAGTAAATTATTTTCTCTTCTATAGCTATCTCATACCCAGCCTAATTCTTCTCGTGAGTAATCAAATGCATCATGTATTTGAGTCTTTGAAATGCAAATAGTTCATGAACTGCCTCCCCAAGTCAATGTTGAAGAGGACAAGAACAAGGTAAGAGACATTTTGAATGGAGCTATGAACGTAAACAATTACCAAAGTGCACCCGACTTAGACGTATCTAATACAACAAATCATGAAGTGTCCCAACATTGAGTTACGAAGCAGCTTCTAGTAAAAATCATCATGACTACAAAAAGGTGCGAAAGCAGAGAATAGTAAGTATTAAATCACCATTGGATCAAAAGAATTTCCCACTGTTTCCACAGGTTCAACACCGAGTGAGCCCAAAATCTCCATAAACTGCTTGTATATGCTCTGATAGCTGTTATTGATCTTCTCTTCTCCCTCTGTCTCAACCTTAATTTGGGCTTTAGCTCGCTCAAAATTATCCAAAACAAGCAACAAATTTTCCAAGACCTCTCCTTGGGCATTTGTTACCAAAGAAAGGCGCTCTCTCTCTGTCCTCTTGCGAAAGTTGTCAAAGTCCGCACTAATCCTAAGAATCCGATCCTTCTCTGTTGACAATTCTTCTAACAAAGAAGCTATTTTCTTCTCAAGATCAGCTTTCTCGTCTTCAATGGATTTTAAAAATGCTTCTGTGTCAGCAACTTTCGACTCATCATTACTTGCCAAAGCTTCTCTGTATGATCGAAGCAATGATACAATGGCTGAAGAAGATGTTTCTTCGACATCACTACTCTCATCCACAGCAGTAGCATCCTCAACAGTGACGGCACCATCTGAAGAGTCCTGTTACGTATATCCATCAGGATGTAAAATATGACAATGTAAAGAAAATTTAGCAATAAAATAGAATAATATGGAAAATCTCTAAATCATCATAGTCTTAATCTTATGCCAAGCAATCATGACCTAAAAAGTTAAATTGGGTCAAGAACCTGATTAATCAACCCCATAAAATCATGTCATACAAAAATGTTAGGAGATATTAAAGTCAAAATATTCAACCTAATATTGCTATTTTTCTTTTGGTCAGAAATGAGGATCATTTGTGAAAAAGTTGGGACATCAACTTACCAGCAAGGTAGGATGTACCATATTTTCTAACACTTTAAAATAAAATTTCATCAACAAACAGAAAAGAATAATAATATAAGTGTTAACGGCTCCACTTTTTAGAAACAAGAATATGTATGAATCGTGAAGTAGAAAAGATGGCAAAAACCACTTGATTCTAGAATCAACATAGTGACATGACTTACAGCTAAAAAAGGTAATGGAATAGATACATTTAGGAAGGACTAACAGCAAAAATCCTCCGACAGCAGGTTATATTAGTCATCTATTTGGGTAACACTCCTTTTCCATCATTCGAGGATTCTACAGAAAATTTTGATCAAACTTATCTGGCATATTAAATATTCCAGCCGCCTAAAAACACCAAGTGATATGTACAATAAGAGGTGACCATATAATATCTTGAACTAGTATATTGGCTTAATATAAAGCTTTAGCTAAAAAAAAAAATGTTAAAGTCAAAATAAAACAACTGTATTCTGCAGTATTGCAATGTCCAAACTTATGAGATGATGAAAAAGGCGTGCCGTGATTGATAAATGGGAAGATAGACCATTAACATCCATTATAAGGTTTTAAAAATGACAATTTACAATGCACTTTTATCTTATCTTACTGCGGATCACCTCCAACAACAATAAATTACATAGGGACAGTGGTTCGCATTTAATGAAAAGTATTCCAACTGAGTTACCTCAATTATATTCTGTTCGTATGGAGGAAAGTACTCTTGAAGAGTGAGACTTTTCAAGAAATAAGGTAAAAGTATCAATAACTCCCCACCATGCGTAAGCAAGTAAATACAGATTCCAGAAAAAAAAGAGAGAAAAACCAAGGGATTAAAGATTAATTAACCCTTCCTAACATACGACTTAAATTTGCAGGAAATAATGAGAGTGTTGCAGCAAAGTGCTACTCATACATGAGGGACAAAATAAACATTTTTTCATCAAAATACTCAAAACAATAAGTTTTTTTTTTTTTTAATGAATGTACATAGGTAACTTCGAAACAGATGATAAATATACCAAAATTCAGTTCAACACTGTGGCAGGAATCACTGGAGCCAGGTTACATTCATCTTCAGAAAGGATACAACCACCAGATTTGACTCTATTTCTACCAAACCATGTTTCACTTTCAAGATGAAGGGCATTGAACCGTGCATAAAATTGGCCAGTGTCAATTCAGGTTACGACATGCTTATCAACTATGCGATAATTCTTAATATAGATCTACTCAAAACTCAAGTCCTGACTCCCTTCTTCAACCAAATTCTCATCAAATTCAACTCGACCTCATTTCCAAGGCCTACCAAATAACCATCTCGTAGTTCATTGCTAGGTTTCATCGATTCACCCATTTCACTCAACACCAATTTCGATCAGATTCCATTAACAATCTTTCTATACACTCATAATCATAGAAAACTATGCTAGCCAAGAAATATCAAAAAGCTTCCGTCAAACTAGCCAATGATAACTGGAAAATGCTAAAATGAACGACATTTATTATCCAAAACTGTGCTGAGCAGACACAAAAAAAATAAAATGATTGCTTCAACATTCTATTTGTTTACAAGCCATGTCTTATGTCTATTTCAAGGTGTCCGGCAATAAAAGTAGGGCAACTTAACAATGCTCATAATAATAAATAGTAAATGTGGAAAGAATAAGTATTCTAATTTGGTAAAGCCATTAAGTAAAGCACATCCAACCGATAAAGCTACAAAAAAAAAAAAAAAGAATTTTCTATTAGAAAATTCCTTGAAATAGCTTAATTCTGTACAATATCAAGTTACCATCTTCTTGCACATTCCTACCATGCTTAACCCTTAATTTCCAAAACACATAGATATTTTTGTCAAATTTACAAGCAAAACTAAATATAAACATAAAAACAGGGCCAAAAAAATGGAAACCATTGTAAATTACCTCAATTTGAGGTTCTTGAACTTCTTGTTGCGTCTCAGTAGTTTCAGTTTCACCCCCATTGGAAGCAGAAGGAACCAACTTTACAAACCGAAGAGAGGGAGAGGTGACGAACCGGAGGGGACAGCTCGAACGAGGAAGTTTTTGTTTGAAGCAGACATGACAGGGGTTTGGAGATTTTAAGGAAATGGGTCTAACACGTGGAGCTAGCAGAGGAGGAGGGGACTTAAACGGTAACGTTTTAAGGAGGGTGGCCATGGGAGAAAGAAACTATCTTCAGAAAGAGGTGGGGAGGAAAGAGGGAAAGGATGGGTGAAAGATAAACGAGGAAGAGGGTTGGGTTTGATTTAGACCGTTGGATGATTGTTCGGTATGCAGATCCAAACGGACCGTTGGATGAAGTCTAAATTTACTATTTTTTTTCTTTTACATTTAGAGTGATTGAGTCAAATTTATATATCAGCTTTAAAAGTTTTATCATTATTTTTTAAATTTATTTAAAAATAAAAAAAAATAACACACTAAAAAATAAATTTTCTGCAAAATATTTAAAATTTTGATAATTTTAAATTAAATTAAAAATATTAATAATAAAATTACACTTTTCAGAGATGAATAATAAATTTGAATTTATCATTCTGTCTCATATTTTTAATTAATAATTATTTTTAAAAGTGCATATAATATATATAAAAATATAAATATGAAGAATTTTCTAAACCAACGAAAATAGTTATTATTGTTCGATAAATTCTAAATTGGCATTGTAATTCTCTTTATTATTAATTAGATTTATCAAAGTAAGAATTTTAATTTTATTAAAATACTTTTGTTAAATAAATTTATTTGGTAATGACAGAGTTAAGATTTATGTTAAATTATTTTAATTTTAATATCTAATTTTTTGTTAACCTTAAAATATAAAATGAAATTATTTCATATAAAAAAGTGAGACTTACATTAAATTTATCTATCTTCAAAGTTTTAATTTACATTAAAATTAAAAATAATAAATTTTATATTTATTTAATATACTTTATATATGGAACAAATTTTATATATTAATGTAAATTTGTTGATAAATACTTTATTAATTTTATTATTATTAAAATATACAATTTTACGTTAAAATATATAAAATAACGATAATTCATTTGTGATACACACGGTAGTATAGACTAATAATATATAAAAGTATCGAAGTTTAGTAGTTGATCAACAAAAAATAATACATAGAGGTTATATCAAAGTTGTTTAAACAAGTTTACCCTTTTGTTTTTTTTCATTTTTACAAAGATTATTGTTAGGTACACTATAGTAAAGTTTTTTAACCCCGATTTATTTATTTATATTATTTTTTTAACATTCACTAAAAATATAATTTACAATCTCGATAATAAAATTAAAAATCTCGACTATCAAATAATCCATTTTACAAACCCTATTTAATCCAAAAACATTTTGTTCGCACTATGTAGGTTTTTTCCTTTTTTTTTTTTTCTCTTTTTAAGATAATCAAGTCTAAATACATATTTTGATTGTGCCATGGTCCCATGATAATACAAATGAAAGAAATATGAGCTGTATTTTGTTTTTAGTAGAAGATAACCAATATTCAAGTACATTGACGCTTAAGAGTGAGAATCAATCATGTAAGATTGGACAACTATAAACGCTGACGTAAAAAATGTATTAAAATTTTTATAACATTAAATTTATATAAGTATATAATATTTTTAAAAATAATTATAATTTATAAAAATAATATAAATATAAAATTAATATATAAATGATTATCAGTCTAATTTTTTGCTTTGCTTTTTACTCTTTTATTTTATTTTGAAAATGAAAATAATAAAAATGATTGAATAAATGGATTTTTCTTTAATCCAAAAACATTTTGTTCTCACCACAAGTAAATATAAATATTTTGATTGTGTCATGGTCCATGAAAATACAAATGAAAGAAATATGAGCTGTATTTTGTTTTTTAATCCAGGACAACAAATAAAAGAATGAAGCATACATAATATTTATTAGATTGAATAATTTTAAATATAATATAATTACATAATACGGACAAGTCATGAAAAAATAAATAAAATATTACATAAAATATATGAGAAGACAAAAAAAAGTGAATATTGCATGTATACATATATTAAAATTTATATAATATGAATTATTAAAGTATTTAAATTTATATAAATATATAACTATTTAAATAAAATACTAATACAAATATTTTCTATTTCTCAACCTAAACATAAAATTTTAGCTAACAATATTACTCTTTTTCCCTTTTTTTGGGAAATAAAATTGTTATTTAAATATATTTTTATTTATCAACTTGAATGATAGAAAATTATAGAAGTAACATCAAATAATTATGACTTTATTTATATATATAATATGACCAATGAAAAAGAAAGGGGAATGTGGGATGTTGATGCGCCAATTATTTCAAGATAAAACATATGAAAAAAAATATATTTTATTTTTCAATGGGAAGAAACTTTTCAATATTATAAAAAAAACAAAATATTTAATTATATAATTACTAAAACTCATATACTCCTTGTAATTGTTACAAAATTTATTTTGGTATTAACATCTTCAAAGTGGCCACCTATTTCATCCAAAATAAATATGTATATATTATTAAAAATTTGGAAATATCAATATTTTTAATTTTTTTTGAAATTGAATAAGTTTATAAAAAAGGTTAAAAGTATTTTTATTTTATAAGTTCAAATAAAGCAAATTATATTTTATAAGGATCTTAAAAAAAACATATTCATCAAATAATTTATTTTTAATTTTCAAAATATATATTTTTATTTTTACCAACATAATAAGTGTAAAAAAAAAAAAAAACAAAATCTAATTTATTTGGAAGATAACTAAAATTACTACCACCACACCTGTCTTTCTAAAATTCACTTATCGCCCCTTTAAAAATTGAATACTAATTCTAATGTAACAAAACTATGAATTTATTACCAAATATCTTATATGAAAGTGTATTATTTTTCATTTTTATTGTTTTCTATGCAACCGATATTTTTTTTTTAATTTTTACTTTCAAATCTTAATTATATTAAGATTAAAACGAAATTTATCATTATATTATGATTAGATATAAAAAATAAATTAAAATATGTCATATTCTATTAAAGCAATGATAAGTTTTACTCCTATATTTTTGAAATTTGTCGATTGTTGGATAAAAATATTAACAAAATTAAAGTATTCAAGGTAATATTATATTATCATTAATGACAATGTTTTTTTTTTCAATTTTGTTATTTATTTAAAAAAAATAAAAAAATGAAAAGGATAATTACAAAATTTAACAAAATTAAAACATAGTAATAATCTAATAATATTCACTTTAATCTCTAACTTATTTTTTATAAAATTAAAGAGTTTGTATTAGTTTTTCCATTTTATTCTATTTGAATTGAGTTAAATATGAAATTATATAAATTTTCAAATGGAGATTATTTCAATATTGAAATCTTAAATTAAGGTTGTTTAAAATTCTTAGGCAGTGATTTGATTTAAACAAATTTTATTACTAGTTACTACTGCATTTTATTTTACATAGAATTATGTTACTTGAATTTAAATAAGTGTTAAAGATATCTATGTTACTTTAATATATATATATATATAATTTTTAAATTTTTTGTATATTTAAAATAATATACTATAAAAATGAAAAAAAATAAATAAATAACAAAATAACATTGATGAAATAAAAGATTATTTATTATTATTATTATGTTGTAGATTCGTCGAAGCAGCGAAATTTAGGATGCCAGTATCCATTCCCATCCAATGATACGTTATAAAATTATTATGATAATTGAAAGAAAATTAAAAAGAAAAAACACAAGTCAGTACATAAATATTTTGTTTTCTATTTTTTCTATTTTAATTATATTTAATAATTTATATATTCATACATTTTTATATAATAATTATACATAAAATTTTATATTTATATTAATTTTAATATTTTAATATTTTATATTATATAAATTTTAAAAATATATTTATGTTATATTTTTTAATTTTATATAAATAATATTTAGCTATTATTTTAAATATTATCGAATCTGATTTTAATATATTTTTTTATTTTAAAAATGAAAGGCACAGAGCGTTCTCGTCCCAATCACAATTCACAGGACAGCTGACTAAAACAAACAACTTTCCTTCTTTTTTCCTCTGAAAAAAAATTCCCCCAAAACCCAATCCTCTTAAAATTTTTTTATTTTCCCTTGATTTTTGTTGTAAAAACAAGGCTTATTTGATCAAAACGTTTTGAATTCCAGCTGGGCTTTTGATAATTTTTAAGCTTTTAGGGTTTGTTTGAGGTTTTTGTTAATTTTGGAAGATCATAATTTTTTTTGTTTTGGTTTTGAGAAATGGGAAGTAGAAAAGAAGAAGAAAGAAACGAGAAGATAATAAGAGGTCTCATGAAGCTGCCTCCTAATCGTCGTTGTATTAACTGTAATAGCTTGGTAAAATTTCGCAAACTTTTCATCTTTTTTTTGGGGGAGGGGGTGGGAATGGTTTTTGTAGTTAAGGTGTGGTAGGGAGGCTGGTAAAGTATGGGAAAATGAAAAAGAAATGGTTTCTGAAATTGTTTCTTTCTTTTTTTTCTTTTTAATTCTCTCGGAAGAGTTAGTTTTAGCCGATGAGTAAAGCAGAAAAGAGAGAGATTTCAGGTTATACAAATGGTTTTTAGAAATGGGTTCTCTTTTTTTTTTTTGTTATTTTGTAAGAAATGAGTTTAGCTGATTTTTTATGATAGTTAAGGTCTGTTTGGAGTCTGGGAAAATTTAGAAACAAATGGTAAAAAAAAAAAAAACAGAAGATGGGTTTGAGTTAATAGAAATGGTTTTTGAAAATGAGTTTTTCCTTATTTCCTGAATGCAATGCAACTATTAGTAATGAATTTCAAGATGGTAAATAAGCTATTTTAAAAAGGATGTTGAAATTTGCTTTGTCATTTCTTTTTATAATCAACTATGACTGATGGATTTCAAATTCCGGTTTTTACTTTTTTTTTTCTCTGCTCATATCAGGCCAACACAGTTGTTCAGCATGATTTGAACGGATTAAATTAGCTTTGTTCGAGCTTCTAATGATAAACCTTTTTTCTGCCCTTTTCATATCCCCTATTTCTTTGATATTAATTTGTGATTCTATTGTTACAGGGTCCTCAATATGTTTGCACAAATTTTTGGACTTTCGTTTGCATGACTTGCAGTGGGATCCAGTGAGTATTTTCTTTTAGTTTTCTTCAGCATCTACGGTTTTCCCGTATAAATAATTGTCACTATTGTGAAGCTTTACATATTTGGTAGTATGTAACTTTATCAGTTGTGACTGTACATCAATGTTTTATGAGTTTTGCAACTTAAACTTTTTGGTAAATTTTGTTGTTGCTCATTGTGATAATGTTAAGCTTCTTAACTTAAAAGAGTTATTGCATATTTCTTTTCCGATTTGATTGATGATTGTATATTTTTATTTACTTGGCATGATTCTGGTTGAGTGACATGACATCAGAATCAAGTCTTTCAAAATTTTACCATTTTTTCTCCTATTCTTATGGTAATTTGCGTTCATATTAAATTGTATTGCAGTCGTGAGTTTACTCATCGTGTTAAGTCCGTTTCAATGTCCAAGTTCATTTCAGAGGAAGTTGAAGCTCTTCAGAATGGTGGTAATCAGGTTTGGACTAGTGTTTCGCATGTTGTTACCTATGGAAAAGTGGGATGCTTATTATACTGCTGATGAGATGTTCTTCCTTTTACCTTTTTTCAGCGTGCAAGAGATATATATCTTAAGGATTGGGACCTGCAAAGGCAAAGGTTGCCCGACAGCAGGTGCAGAATATGTTATTTATTACTTTTGTACTAGCCATTTTCTAGAGTATATGGGGTTTTCTAATAACTCTTTCTTATTGCAGCAATGTTAATAAAATCCGAGAGTTTATAAAGAATGTATATGTGGACAAAAAGTATGCTGGAGGAAAAACATCCGACAAGCCTCCAAGAGATATGCAGGTATTTCTTCCTATAGTGGTTGTGAGTCTTCAAATTAAAAATTTTTGCAAAACCTTTATGCTGCTTGGCTATTTTTGCTAAAACCGTGTCTTATAATTAGAAAATGAGGAGACTATGGTTTTGCTTGTGGATCATTTGTTTTGATGTTGGACATCCTGATTCTTTTTTTTTTTTTTTTTTTTTTTTTTTTTTTTTTTCTAGACGGATTTTTTGCCTTATCTTTTTTCTTTTAGATAAAATTGAAATACTGTTTTCATTGAAGAGCCACTGCCTGTATTGATGCTTATTAAAAAAAAATTTACCTGAATGAAACAGATTGGCCAATTTTTATATATGGGTGATCTATGTGTCTCAGTTTTGTTTGAGTTCATCTCTAATCCCGGAGCAGTAGTTTAAATGTGGTTTTCTAAAATGATTTGACAGAGCCTTAGAAATCATGAAGATAACATAAGGCGTGCCAGTTCGTATCATTCTTATTCTGAGAGTCCACCTTATGACTATCAATATGAAGATCGGCGTTATGGAAAACAAGTTGCTGCCACACTTGCTAGGAAGCCTGGTTCAGATCGAGGCCACTATGTGGGAAAAGTTTCTAGTTTTGTCTACAGTCCAGGTCGCTTAAGTGATCAAATGTTTGAGGACAGGTTTGCAGATGAGGGTTCCGCTTCTAGAGTGTCAGACTACTCCGTATCCAGTGGAGGTGATCCATTCAAATCTGGTACAGGTTCACCAAAATTTCAGAAGGACATTGTATTTGGCAGCCCAAATTCTCAAAGTGAAGCTGCACAATATCAAACAAGTAATTTATTTGTGGATCCAGGTTCCAAGAAAGATGCTGCAGGGATTCCACGCCCACAGGTCAGATGTCTCACACATATCTCACACTTACCTCTAACTAGTGAGAAGTACTTTTCTTTTTAAGTCGTTTGCCACATCTGGAAATGTACAATTCTTTTGAAGCATTGTTATCATAACACTGTGCGAGTTACTATGCATTCTGGTGGGGTACTTCCATATAGTGATCATTAACGTCAAGAAGAGGGATCAGATCTGCATGATAAATTGTGTTGCTAATAGCATTTCCAAAATGGTTCCAGCGGAGCCTACTGTTCTTTTCATCTATTTTTTCCAAGTTCAGGCATGTATATGTCTGGTTTTAGTATCAGTTGCTTCACGTGTATGCTCAGTGCATACACAAAGACCTATAAATGTAAGGACATTTAAGAGAGACTATTGGCTTTCTTATTAGTACTCATGTTACTTTGCTAACCTTATTATTGCTGGAATGTGATTCTGGCTAAGGTGCTTAATGTGTTCCATTATTAAAAGTATGTTAATACAAGTTGCAATGATCATACTTCATAGTGATATTAAATGTGTGAGATGCAAAGTTAGTCAAATGAATGAGCCTTTTTCTTTGTTTGCTGCAATTCTGTATGCTTTTTCACTTGTATATTACGACTACTTTTATCTGTTTATAGTCTCATCCTTAACTGACATCAGAGATCTTGCTTTATGTAGAGAGCTAAATCCATGGGAAGTTTGGGGTCATTTGATAACAATCCCACCTCTGTCAAGTCATATAACTCAGGCATTGGACTGGATGTTGTCTCTGAGCCTGAACAAACTGCTGGGTCCCATAATGATAAAGCATCTAGTCTTTGCCAATCATCTGTTCCTGTCAATTATGGTGGCCTAGATTTCTTTAATGCATCTGAGGTTTCTGCCACTCCACCAATAGATTTGTTTCAATTACCTGGAACGGCATCAGTTTCATCCGAAAATATATTTCAACCTGTGGCGGCATCTTCGATGCCACCTGGGAATTTATATCAACCTTCCCCATCTACTTCTTCTATAGACTTATTTGCCGGGATTGCTGAGCAGCCCCCAGCTGCTAGTTGTGGAAAATCATCAGAGTTACCTGTACCTAAAAATGAAGGATGGGCAATGTTTGATACTCCTCAGGATGCAGCATCTGGTCAATTAACCACAAATATTTCACCTGCTGTAATGTCCCGTGATGGAGATTTGACAGTGAAGTTTGACCCATTGCAATCCCTAAACATAACCATGCAGTGGCCAGTATTTGATAATTCTAGTGCTTCCGTGGCAACTTCAGTAATGTCTAGTCAATTGCAAGAGGGATTGCTTAATAGTCAAGCCTCTGGCTCCGCTGCTGCAACCAGCACTCAGGTATGACATTTCACATTGTAATATGCGCTCATCTCAAGCTCATTGCAGTCTTGTGAAGAACAAGAAACAATTATGCTTCTAGAATGAATTTTGTCCTATATATGGTTATGTTTAGAAATATAAAGTTCTTTCCATTTTCTTTGAACAGTCATGGAATGCTTTTAATGATTCTGGTGAATTACTTTCCCTGGAATCACAAGTAGTAGCGTACAATCATTTGGCCACCACTGATCTACATTTGGGCTTTGGAGTTTCAGGGGTTTGCTACTTGTATTTCTATTGATGCCATAAATTTAACTTCCTTCAATTCATGTTCAAATTATCTGTTGCTGCAGAGCCTTGATAATGATGGCATTCAAACAGTTGCCTCCCAAGCTGGTTTCCCTGCTGCTACTCTACCATCAGGGGATGGCATAGCACCATCATATGCTCCAATGGTGAATCCACTTTTGGTTTGTTCATTTAACTTACGAGTTTGTTCATGGATTGTAAGTTGGTGCTTCTTTAATCTATATAGGCTTTGAACTTCCTTAATTTTGCAGGGAGTGAAACAGTCACATGCTGCTGGTCGTAAATCAATCAACCCATTTGATCTTCCTTATGATTCTGAATTGGAACAAAGTGATATGGTATATCATGCATTGAATATCTTTGAACGTTGTATTTCAGTAAAATGGGTTGATGTTTCCTTGAGATAAAAATGTCTCTCTGTTTTATCCATGCTAACCTTTTTGCCCTGGTTCCATCGACAGGAATTGTACAGTTTACTTACTATTTCTTTCAAAGGGAATATTTCCTGTAATTTTCAGTATTATTGGCATGCTTATATGTGCACTTTGTACCTGGGTTGGTCTTGCTGAGAACTTACCCTTTTCTGAGACCTAAGAGTTAAGTTTTGTAGAGGAGAGAGATGTAACACAGTCTATGTGCCTTTCAAGGATAATTAATGTGTTTTCAAGGTCAGGCGTTTAGGTGTTTTAGAGAGAGAGTAGAAGAAGAGACACAATCTTCGTGTTTTCTCTCATGGATAAAAGACAAGATGATGTACTTCAATAAAATTGTTTTGATGAATTCGCTTTATCGTTGCCTTCCAGGGTTTAGCTAAATATTAGTAATATCTAAATATGACATGCTAGGTTTACACTTGAATGTGAATTAAGTGGCTATGGTGTAACAAATGGCGGGCCAATGGAAGATCTCATATCAATGATCTGAATGATTAGACTGTTCCTTCAATTTCATTATTTCTGAGTATCAGCAGCATTTTCTAAACACAAACTGCCTGTTGCTTTGGTTATTTCACCTACCTATTCTGTAAATTTCTTGTTCTAGTTGGACATTAATATACTTCATATGAAATGTCAATTTTTAGCATGCTTGCAACCAACTTTTGTTGGTGGATATCAATAATGTTTTACCTTTACTTTTTAATAGTCAGTGCTTTATTACTTGTGGGAAGGTAAGATGCAATATTTAAATTATTCTAATCAATTTCGTTTTGTTTTTGGTATATTCCAGTTCTTGGATATGAGTTCATTGCAAACTGCACTTCCTAATGCTCAGCTGCCATCTACCTTTCTTGGTGGTTTATCGCAACCATGGTTTCCTCAGAATCCGGTGACCCCCTTTATGCCGCCATCACAAGGTAGTTCTTGTTTTCTCCTTGGAACTAGATAGCCATAGTTGTTGAGTTCCTGTTGGCCAATGGATCTTATCAGACATGCGCTAGCTAAAAGAAAAAGGAAAAAAAGGGAAGCAAAACCGATGCTTGTGAAAAACTTTGTAGCAATGGATCATCAGGTTTTCCTAAAGTAGATCCTTGAACATTTTGTTTAATGCTGCAGGTGGCCTAGCATACATGTCTGGCCAAGCACCAAGTTCTCAATTATCGTAAGTTATTTTATTATGTTAAGTCAATTTTATTATTATTTTTATCGTGTTTACCCAATGGACATCCTTATTATGTGTTATTCATTCCCTAGTTTGAAAGCACGGATTTTCCATACAATGTTTTGGCTTGTGGTTTTAATTAATGTTCTTGATCTCTGCATAGGAGATTTTGTTCTACTTGTGTGTCAAAAAGGACCAACTTGGCTAGCTCCTATTCATATAAGACTTATTCAAGAATCTGCCTGGAATTACTGATTCATAAGCTAGCCTGCTAGAGAAATTTCTTGCTATTAATGCTAGTTACATTTTCT
The DNA here is from genome assembly GCA_038382065.1 of Adansonia grandidieri. Taxonomy (NCBI): domain Eukaryota; kingdom Viridiplantae; phylum Streptophyta; class Magnoliopsida; order Malvales; family Malvaceae; genus Adansonia; species Adansonia grandidieri. Next base: position 5,723,393 of record JBBYHK010000005.1, read on the forward strand.
TAAGTAACTGTGCATAATTATATTATGTTTTCGGAAGTTAAAACTCGTTTTCTATTTCGGCAGGAATGTCCCAAACCAAGGGCCTCTTGCTACCATCAGCGGAAACCCTTTTGCATAGAATTCTACTGGCAAAAGTAGCATTTTAGTGCCTTTTTCTTCAGTCAGTGGTAGTTTCTTGGTGCCAAAAATGCAGCCTATCACTCTGCTATGTTAGAATCAAATCTACTGTGAAGTCAGTCTGATTCTTTCTTTTTCAAAAAATAATACGTTGCTTTGGGCCGAAAACTCTTTTGAGAAAGTTCTATATATCTTTCAGGCCTCCTGTTAATATGTGAGTTAAATGTTAGAAGCAGTGATGCATGCAGCAAGGAGAATGGAAGGGCGGATAAATTTCTATGATATTCATGGGGTGGCAAATATTTAAATTGTATTGTAATAGCGTTTGGTTCATAGGCTCTCTAAGTTTAATATTTTTGTTTACTGCTTTTCTATTTGTGATTGTTATTGCATTGATACAAATATCTTGGAACTACTTTTGTATTTGATCCATCTAATATTAATGTATATTATTTTGCCTTACATTTCACTTTCCAGCTCCTTTTTCTTAGCTTATTAAACACTTGAAATCCTGAATTCTTTTTTTGAGATTAGACTATGAAAATTTAAGTAATCTAAATCTAATGTGTATTGTTCTTGAAATCCTAAACCAACTTTCTATAAACATTTCAATGGCTTACTGATTGGTGGATTTGTGCTTGCAGCTTATGCTAATTTTTTTGAGCAAAGCCTGAGTACACCTGCCTTAAGCCTTTTTTTTTTTTAAAAAATAAAAAGGTGTAAATATAAATATATTGTCAACTGTTAAAGGTTTGTTTGGTAGGATGGAAAGGTGGAAAGATGAATAGAAGGTAAGAAAGTAGAAAAAAAATAAATTTTGAGTATGTTTCGTAGAAAAAAATAATAAGAAAGATTATTATTTTTTATATATGCTAATAAAAACAATAAATGAAGGTGGTATGAATGAAATGAATATTTTTTACAATATTATTCATATATATTTTTTTAAAATTTAATTTTTTTTATGTGAACTTAAAATGAATATAACGATATAATAATATATTTTTTTCATTTTTTAATCATGCATAGAAATTATTTCACTGTTTCACCTTTTCTGCCAAGCATATTATAAAAAAATTATATATATTCTTTATATTCTTTTCATTTTCCTTTCAATTTTCTGTTTTTTTCTGCATTATATCAACACTATCAAACAAAGCTTAAATACTTGATTATTTTAAAACAAATCATGTCAATAGTTATTACATTATTTTCATATTTTTTAATTGTATCATGTTTTATCAATTAAGATATGGTAAATATTATAAGAATTAAGTGGTTGAGTTCATGAGCAAAGGAGGTTAGTAATGGCAGTGTTGCTGTTTTGTAATTTTTTACTTAAAATGGTTTTTTTTTT
>JBBYHK010000005.1:5729000-5739355 GCA_038382065.1 Adansonia grandidieri
ACATGTTATAACTGATCACTTAAAAATTAGTTTTGAAAATTTTTTTTATAAGAATTATTTTTATTTTTATAAATTATTATATAATCAATTGCAAGTGTGTATTTTGTTGGGGCAATCCGAAAGATTATTATTTTTTTTTAATAATAGTCCTAAAGATTTTTGAACTATAGATTGACTCGTAATCTTATAAGACCTATTCTATGGTATAATTTAGTTGAAGATCAGACCTTAAATCTTAAATTTATTTAAATATAAACAATCAAAATAATAATGATTCAATATTATAAATAAAAATTCCAATAATATGATCAAAATTCATAATAAATAAAAGAAATTTCTAAGTTTAAGAGTTTGAATTTGTAACTTACATATTTTGCTTATATATAAATATATTTTTATCTTAAAATTAATTTAAAAGTCGATCTTTTGATCTAATTCTATGATCTAAACTTTCAATCCGAGAGAGATGGATATATACTTTGAACTGTAAACCGTATTTAAAGTATTGATTTAAAAAAAAAAAACATTTAAACCATTAACCATCCATCAAATTATTAAAACATCTTATAATTGATCCAAATCCATTACATTATTATGATATAACATGAATATAAAATGTTTATTGGGATTGATTTCAATCTGCTAGAATGTGGTCACAAGTTTAGACCTCAGTAGTTGTGGGGGGTCATACATCCTCGTACTATATCATTTAATATAAATCAGTTTCACACTAAAAAGCCGAATAAAAAATTGAAGTAAAAAGATAACATCAATCAGTAAGATAACATTTATCGTAAAAAAAGGCTAACATGATATTTAACTTTCGATAAAATAATGATGTGTACAATTGATACTATCATTTCACAAACAAATTATATTATTATAAGATGTTGTGAATGAAGAAAAAATAGGTTTCCCATGGTAAAACTTGCCGCAATATTGATTTTACCTTTTACTTTAATTTTAAAAATATAAAGACTATATTCCTGAACTTTTTAACATAAGAACTAATTTGTGCTAAATAATATGATACAAGAACCTCCAAATATTTTGACCTGGGTTTTAAGATTTGTCTATTTCTATGTCGGTTGAGCATTTAGGGGATTTTGTATACCTTACTTTAAAAAAAAACCTTGCTCCCTCTGGAATATGAACTGATTTAAATTAAGAAATAAATTATATAAGAAAAAATATAAGCCATATCATGTCCGAAATCTAAATGTGTCGGATACAAGTGTCGGACACGAATATTTTACGAAAAAGGATAAAAGATCCAAGTAACATAGTATTATAGTGCATGGCAAAGGATCTTTATTGGATGCAAATACTCAAGGTTAGTATTGCTCTATGCACATATCAATTAATGCATTAGAAATAACTGTTCACCAAACCCCAACACAACACCCAAAAGTGGCGTCTTACTAAAGCACAGATCAGGAGATACATTATCAAACACTACCAAATTCACGTCACCAACAATCGCGAACATGTTACCTAACATCAGCAACACCACAATCCCGTCCGCAACAAAATCTATGACCACGATTTAGAACCATGAATCAAAAATAGGCAATCCGATAGAAGAGACGGTTTAAAATTCACATTGGCTAAACTCAAAATGCCCTAATATGATAGCATGTATGAAAATATAAGATTAACACAACAAGCAAATGATAAGAACAAATACGAAGACCCAAACGCTTGATTAGCTTAATGCTGTTACACGAAATCAAAGGAATTCCAGCTCTGTGAAACAAAGGGTGCCAAGATGTTAGCAATCCTGCATCCACAATAACCGTATTCCTCCAAGCACCCATCAAATTGCTACTAAAGGAAACTTTGCATATCAAAACCCTCAGCCCTGCCCGAAAGTATCTTTATCATCAAACAATATCATACTGTCGGCCTCCACCATTACTCATGTCACGTTTCAGGCCTAGTCAACTTATTTATTCTGCTTAGCTGAAAGAAAGGTACTAAATTTGGTCACTTTTCCCTTAAAATATGCACGTGTAGCTCAAAGAATTAGATCTATATTCTTAAGGAATAATTACCCTACCCTGCTAATGCTTGTTATCACAAGGAAAAATAAAATTGGCATAAATTTCCAATTATCTATGCAAGATACATACATACTCACCATGGTGGGTAGATTTTCTTAAGATTAGAATTGTAACAATGACAGCTCAAGGCACATGGAAGTTTCAGTTAATATATATATATATATATATAACTCATGCTAAAGGTGAGATAAATCCCTAGGTAAGTACAGCCACACACCATTTCCACAACTCTGTTACTTCTCTACCATTTCTGGCAAACTTTAATTCTCTAAGTTTTTTTTTTTTCATTTTATCAATGTTCTTTTCTTTCTTCCACAAGTTTAAAAAGGCCTATCATAAACATAATGAACCACACAGCATAGGGAACCATGAACTTTTGGTTAAATCGCTATGCTGAAAGAGCTCAGGAATCAAACAAGAAATCTTGAACTGACATAAAAGCAATTAACCAAGTCAACAAGAGGTGCAGAAGCAATTAACCAAATCCCTATACAGTGCACACCTATGTTACTCGAACACAAGTGTGAATGCGGGATATGTATACATGTCCATCACGGGTATATTCATTTCTTACTAAGTTTTTTAATGTATTTGGAGGGTCGTATCCCCATACCCATGTTCTGATATGGGTTGGACACGGATATTTTAAGAAAAATGAAAAGTCGGAGCAACACCGGTGCACACTGTCTAAAAAAATCATAGATCAGGAATTCAGTAAATAAGAACAGAGAAACCAGATTGCTGATGTCACTTGATATGTAAAAATTCCTTCATGAGAACACTATGATCCAAACTCCTATAACTGCAGAAATGTTTACACAGTGATAAGCATGCAACATAACCGCTGGATTAGTTACTGAAACAAGACCTGATAAGATTGACGCAAACTCCATGCCAGACTTCCAGTAGAAGATAGACCCTCAAACACAAGAGAGGGTCTCAAAATATTAATAGATTCCAATATAATAATATTTAAGTAATCTAAAGGTCCCAGGACACTGCTTTAGCTCATAAAGATTAAGCAAAATCCCATCCTTTAGCTCATAGCAAATAGCTTTATAATCCACAAAAATTACAATTTTTGACTCTCCACCTTCAGATTGGATAACAGACAAAATTCGGGATCCAGACTCAGTATGCACGTCAATAGGAGGCGGCCTAAATTCAGGGAAAGTGTTCAAAGCATCATCCAGGTTCAGACAGTATTTAAGGAACCAATGAGAATAATCAGTCGCCATCTCAAAAACATTGAATTTAATACATGGCACGTATGTAACCCCAATATGCAAATAGCCACGAGACTCGCCAGAACTTCGACAATCCTCACACTGTGACTCCTCTGGAGCTTGAAACATAGGAGCCAACATTGGCATTTTCTTCACCACTTTATTCTCCAAATCAAACCGCAAAAATTCCCTACAATAACTATCCCAATGAATGATCCCGTTACAGAAAACACCATATTCAAAATTTGTACACTCACTAGCCTCAAAACTAATGCAGGAAGCATCCCATTCATCAGACTTCGATGAATAAATATAGATACCAAACCCATTCGGATAAACTAATTCCCTTACACAAATGATCTTATAATAAGGTGATTTAATAGGATCAAAGGCTAAATTAACAGGATGAAAAGAACCTGACTGCGAAACTGGCACAGAAATTATTTTGAATTTATGGGTAATTGGATTACAGACGAAAAACCTCGACTCTTCATTTCTTGTGTTTAAACAATGACCCAAAAGCAAGCCATTGCAAGATTGGAGGACTGTGAAGCATGGGTGATCGATGAAATCCAAGATGGGAACTTTCGTCTGACGGTTTAAGGCAACAACAGGTAATTCAAACGCTCCTTCATACTGGTCAAAATCTATGTAGAGAGCTGTTGGGTTTAGAAGGCCATGATTTTGGTGGGGGAAGTGTGGGAATGAGAGAATTGGACGCTAGAAATGAGCGAAAGCCAATCTTTTGAGACTAATTTGAGTTCGAGGACGGGTTTTAGAGGGATTCTTACGAGGATTTGGGTATTACTACGATTTCCGCTGAAGGAGGGGGAAACAAGGAGGGTTCGGTATTCTTCAAGGTGGCAGCAAGGCCCTAATTCTTTGAGATTTAGGAATTGGGAAATTTTTTTTTTTAGGGTTTAGAAACTTGAAATCTTATTATTAACTAAATCATAAGCAATGCTTTTTCATTAAAATTAAAAAAAAATCCTCATATATTTCATAAATTAATCATTTAAAATAAATGTAAGAAGTATCATTTTTTTTAAAGAAATTTAATTTTATTCTTACGATGGTATTAAGAATTATTATATGATTTTTACAACGTTAATGATCGTATTATTTAAATACAATTTATATTTATATATATATATATATATCTTTTTTGATATTTTTTATATTTTATGAATGAAATTAAAAAATTATTATGTTGCTTGATAAGCCTTGGATATAGGTTTTTTTTTTTAATTTAATTTAATTTGATTTAGCTGAAAAAAAAAATTTTAAATTTGATTATAAAAAATATATAATATTAATATAAAAACATTTTTAGTTTTTTATTGTTTTTTTAGGTAATTCAAGCTTTCAAACTAGTATCAATTCAGATTTGGGTAAAAAATTTAAAAAATTTTAGATCACAACTCAACCTATAAATACCTCTACTATAAACTTGTTAATGGATTGGACAAGTTTGAATAGGAAAAAAAAAATTATTTCTCCAAGACTTTGGCTTGGCGTATCAATTCAAACACTCATTTCACTATTTAAAATATATTAAAGTATTAAACATATTTTTTATATTAATATGTATATATTTTCATAATTTTTTTGAAGTTCCAATTTGCCTTTAATTCTTAATTTGATCTAATTAAAAACACACTTACAAAAGACATTATGCGTATTAATACTATGAAAAATAAGTTTTTTTTGTTCAAGTTATTCTAATTTGGATCTTGTTTCCATTAAATTGCAATTTGTATTCTATTGTTAATTTTTTTCCCTCTTTATTCATTTATCAGCAATCATAAATAACCTTCTAAGTAGATCTGTGCACGAGCCAAATTACTAGCAGGTAGCATCTTGGACAGATCTTTTGTTAACTCAAGATGACCGAACTTGGTCAAAATTAATATTTTATAATTAAAATATATTTTTCTTTAAATTTAATAATAAAATATATATTAATTTAAAAATAATTTTTTATGTTTTATTAGCTATGACAGTAAATATAAGTAATATAGGCGGACCGAGCTAAGCTCAAAATGGACTTGAACAAAGAATTCAAAATTTTTCGGGCTATGACCTAACCTTACCTAACCAATGGATACCTCTACTTCTAACCTTCTTATTTATTTTTTATTTGTTAAATTTTTCTTAAAAGTTTGTATTTGATGCACTGTCAATGTATAGGTTTATACACTGTCAGTGTTTAATGATATGACACCTCATTACTAAACAAATAAAAAATTTTATAAATCTCTAAATAAATACACTTTGTTTTTTTAACAGGTGACAAGATATGATTCACTGCAAGTATAAATCTATACGCGAATAGTGCATCAAATATAAATTCTTTTCTTAATATGCGAGACAATCTAATTTAATCCTAGTGAAATAAGGCATGATATAAAGGCTGAATTTTAAAAGAGGTATCCATCCATATTAGTTGACACACAATATTTGTAGCCTAACTATTCCAAAGATTACAGGCCAAGCTATTTACCAGAAAAGTTTGTTTTTGTTTTCAGTCGAAAACATGATCCTTGCCATGATTTTAAGAAAGAATCATAAATCTCAACTTATGAGATACTTTTTGTGGACAAAAACGTGAGATTCTAAGACCAAAATAGATAATTCTTGACAAGTTATTTTAAAACTTAACATTTGATATTAAAACAAACACTCAAAGTACTAGCAATGTGCCACTAAGGACAATAGACTTTCATTGAAGTGAAGAAAATGTTATTATTTTAGAAAGAAGCAAGGAATTCCATGTGCCCTAGAATTTAATTGGGTATACTAATGTCCACATTATCTTCAACATGTGATACGACTTTTGTGAATAACAGAAGTCTAATAGAATAAAGCAAACAATATCTTGCAACTTGTGTGAATTGTAATAGTTAGTATCAAAACAGTCTCTAAGATACTAATGATGTGCCATTGAAAAAAGTGAACTCTCATTAGAGTGAGGATGATGTTATGATCCTAGAGAAGAGCTATGAATCTCTCATCGATTGTGTATTAAAGTTCAATTGCGTATATAAATGTTCACATAATCTTCAACCTGTGATATGCTTCTTATGAATAAAACTGTAAAATTCAGTAAGTTGATGTGAACCGTAATACATTTTTTATTTACTTCAAAAGCTTAAAAGTGCCTTGTTATCCCTAATCTAATGACATTGCACCCTGTTTACTCCCTGATTCCCTCCCAAACACTAATTTTTTATCTTGTTTCAGTTAAACACATATGCACGAGCATGACACAAAAAGTATATATTAATACGTTAGTAACCTATATTACTTGGTTCAGCATATTAGACACGGATATATGCTTAACAAAAGTATGCTTAATTTTTTTAAAGTTTTTTATATAAATATTTTTTTTAAAAAAAATTAAATATACTTGTATCGGACGTATACATGTATCTTGAGTCCGGATAACATAACATATGGCAAGCAGGTTGCAGCATATACACAATATCCAAATCCATCAAAGCATCAAAACATGCATCATATTGCAGCTATTGGACATTGCATTCAATAAGCATTGCTACTTAAAGGATACTATACTAAAAATAATAGATAATATTAAATACAATAAATTGATACTCAATATATAAAAAATTTATTATATAGCTATTAATTTTTTAAAAAATTAATTGTAGCATTTCTGTTATTACGTGAAAGTAAAATTAATTTTTATAATCAAAATTAAAAAATATTTATAGCTTTTAAAATTTGAAATTATTTTGAATTTGTTTACAGCCTCTTAAAATCGAACCGATCTGAATTTAAAATAACTCAAACTCAAAAAAGCTCACATCTAAAATGATCTAGCTCAAGATAATTGAAATTCAAAATTATTCAAATTCAGCAATATCCAAATTTAAAATAAATATAAATTTAAAATAATTTAAATTTAAAGATAACTCTATCTAAATCCACCCAAACTAACTCATTTGCCATCTGATTAGGCCATTTTTAGCCCAATCTGACTACATAGCCAGTTTGGGTAACAGAGCTAGCACAGCTCTAGTGGAAAAAATCCCTCCCGATTGGGGGATGGCTTTACACTTATGCCTTTCTTTTTTTTACTAGCCTTTTTCTTTCTTTATAAATATTAGTTAAACTGAAAAATATTTTTAATTAATATAATAAATAAAACATATTGTTATATAATCAATTAATAAAAATATATTTATTATATAACTACTATAAATTAATTAAAAATAATTTAATAGTCTATAATTTAAATTTAAAATATTTTTAAATAATAATTTTAATTATTATTTAACATAAATATAATTTAATATACAGCTTATTATTTAATATAAATATGATTTTAATTATTTATTATATATATACATATATTTTAATCTAATGCATTTAATAGTTATTTTGTTTTCTTACCATAATTCATTTTACTATCACTGTTACGTTTAAATCTAAATATATTTTTTATCGCTAATTTTAATCTCACCATTATAGTATCTAATTTCATTGTTATAGTACTTAATGTCACCGTTACTATAATTTTTAATCTCATCGGAGCCAATCTCACCGCTAATCCAAATAGATCCTTAGACAAATTTACCAATCAATTATGGACGAGAAAGAAAATCAAAAGCCAATTTGAATTGTTTGATTCAACATTTATTCAATTTGGTTTGATTTCGTTTCAATTTTTGTTGAATTTGATTTAATTCTATTTTTTATTTATAAGTTGAAAAAAAAGAATTATTCAAACAAAATTGAATTTTATTTTTATTTAATTTTTATAATATAAAATTTAATGAAAAAACTTCAAGATGTTATAGAAGAAGATTGCTTTTAATTTAAAAAAAAATGATTAACTAAACCAATCAATATCAGTAATTCGATTAAGATCAATTTGATTCAAATTAAAAAAAAAAATTGAAACTCCAAAATTTTTTAAGACTTTTTGATACTTTCCATGGAGACTTTAATTCCAAGGTAAGTTGCATTCAAACCACATAAAAGTTAAAAAAAAAAACACTTGAAAAGAACCTAGTATTGCTTTACTTCAAACCATAAAAGAAACACTTGAAAAGACCGTAGTATTGCTTTTCTTTAAAGATATTCATGGTAGATTTCCATCAGGACTTAAAAAATTTTAATATTCTTATCTAGATTTGAAATTTTAAATTAATTTTATATAAGTTAATAAAAATTAAAAAAATATTTATATATTTTTTATTATTAAATTATAATTTAAATAAAATCAAATTAATATTTTTAATTTTTTATTATTAAATTATAATTTATGTAGGATCGGACCAATTCGGATAAGCTGGGCGAGTCTACTTCACTTTTGCAATGTTCCCCTTTTTTAAAGCTTGGCTGCTAAATCTTAAGATAATGGGCGGGAAGTGGGAATGGCGGGAATGGAATGCATTGCTTGAGTTCAGGAATTTACCTACCAATTATGGCCAAGAAAAAAAATAGAAAAAATAAAAAATCTATTTGAATCCTAGTGTTTGATAATAAATTTGCCTATTAGTTAGGGTTGAGAAAAAAAAAAAAGAAAATCAAAAATTAATTTGAATCGTAGTATTCAATTCGTTATAGTTATGTTTTTATTTAATTTGATTTGAGTAATAATTAAAATATTTGATTCAGTTTAATTTTTGGCTCACAAGCTAAAGATCAAAAATATTCGGATTGAACCAAATTTTATTTTTATTTAATTTTTATAATATAAAACTAAATATTTTACTTCTAAATTAGTGAAAAAAACTTTAAAATGCTATAAAAAATATTTTTTTAATCTAAAAAAAAACAATGAACCTAAACCTAGTAATATTAGACACGATCGCATGAGTATGACTTGCATAAAACATTTAAAAGATGGCACAATAAGAATACATGTTTTGAAATCAATATAATACTAATTATTAACGTAACGGAATTCTTATAAATATAAAATATCGTAAACATGATTATGACACATAAAATACATAAATATGACATGAATACATAAATTTTTAAGTCTAGATGAACCAAACTAATCTAAGCTAGTAAAATTCAAGATAGGTCGATTATATATGTATTCGGTTCAATTTTTAAAATACATTTGCACATTAACTATAATTTTTTGGGTAAAAGATACTTAACCCTTAATATTTGATAGAAAATCTACTTACCCTATTTAGTTTGAAAAAAACCCACTTACCCCTTTAAGATTTGGCAAAATTTACATTAAAATATACACTTTGTTAATTATTAATATTTTATTTTTATTTTTTTGTTTTTATTCTTTTTCACTCAAAGCTATTTTAGCTATAAATATAATAAGAATTTAGTTATCTTAAAATTATCTTTAATTACAATTAAATTAAATTATTATTAAATTATTCTAATTCAAATACATATTATATACTTTAAACTTATTTTTAATCAATTAATATATTAACTTTGAAATGAATTTATTAAAAAAATTTTATTCAAATTAATTAATTTACGAATTTAAAAATTTTAGTCATAATGAAATTGGTTAAAGAAAAAAATGAAAAAAAAAAAAAGGAAGGAAGAAGAAAAAAAATAGATTTTATCTATTGAAAAAGTAACTATGCAAAATTCAGGTAACCAAACTAATAGTTATTTAACTTTTACTTTAAATATTAAATATACAATATTTTTTATTTTTTAACTAATTTCTTTATCATTAAACTTTAAAAATAATGGCAATTGTTTTATTTTCAAGTAAAAATAATATAATATATTAATATCAAAGTTAATATATATAATTGAATTAAAGATAAATTTCAAATATTTTTACGTATAAAAAAATTTAAATGAGAAGAGGTTACCCAAATTTATGGCCAGAAAATGCAATAAGTCTTAGAAAAGGCTAATATTGGTACTAACAGATCACCAACAAAGTGGGATTGCAAGTGAAACTCAAACCCTGGTGCTTGCTATGGTGCTAATGAATACTCAACTAGTTGAATCAATTTATATTTATATAAGTTTAAAATATTTATCATGCATACTTGAATTAAAGTGCAGTTTAATTATAATTTGACTTGATAGTGATCAA
>JBBYHK010000005.1:5756904-5767125 GCA_038382065.1 Adansonia grandidieri
AATTAAGTATTGCTTAATATTTTTCAAGATATATAATTTTTATCAAGTTGAATGCTAAATGCATAAAAATAGATAGTTCGAAATACTTATAGAAGTGATTTCAAAACTTGCTTTTTAATAGCCTGATAAAAAGGAACAATATTTGGTATTTTCTCAAAGACAATATTAATTAATTTGAAAAAGAAAATTTTAATAATATATAATGAAAAGAATATTAATCAATAAGCAATGATCAATGATACTTTTTAAAGTTGATATAAAAAAAAATTATAATTAGTATTATTTTTTGAATTTAATGTATTAAATTTAAAAAAATTAAAATATAATAATTAAATAATATTTAGGGTCCTAATAATAAAAAAAAACCATAGTGGCCATTCAAGTATTCAATTTACTTATTGATGGTTAATACAACTTGTTCACAAAATCAAATCCGAGTTATTCAAGAAATTTACTGCAAAAATAAATATATGTAAGAACTCAACTCGTAATTTTATTCAAGGAATAATAATAGTTTATCAATAACTTGAGGAAGATAAAAAGAGAATGATCAAAAGGAAAACAAAGTTTTTAAGTACTTATGATGTTGTGGTCCCATAAACTATCCCAGGCTATCAACAGCACTAGATTGCTTCCTGGTTTTCTCCGTTAAAGATAAGAGACCACGGAGCCTACATTTTTTCCTTCTTTTTTTTTTTCTCCAATTTTCTTCAGAACCGAACCTTGAAATTACAATGCCAATAGCTTCCCTATCGCTTCCTTCCTTTGGCCATTGCTGCCAAAAGTCTCCTCCTTTATGCCTCAAATCTTCTTTCCTCTCAAAACCCATAAAAACACAGTTTTCTTTTGGCTTCAAAATCACCCAAAAAAGGTTCTTTTCCCATGTAGTCTCAATGAGCATGGAAGCAGGCATTGGAGTAATGGGCACAAAGCTTGGCATGATGAGTTACTTTGAAACCGATGGCACCGTTGTTCCAGTAACTGTTGTTGGTTTTAGGGAAGGAAATATCGTGACACAAATTAAGAACTCGGCTACCGATGGCTATGATGCTGTTCAAGTTGGGTATAGGAGAGTTAGAGATAAGAAGTTGACAAAGCCTGAGTTGGGTCATTTGGAGAAAGGTGGTGTTATTCCCTTGAGGCATTTGCAAGAGTTTAGGTTGCAAAGTGTGGAGGGGTTTGAGGTTGGTCAGAAGTTGGCTGTTGAAGAGATTTTTAAGGAAGGTGATCTTGTTGATGTCTCTGGGACTACAATTGGAAAAGGGTTTCAAGGTTTGTTTTTTTGGTTTTTTTTTTCTTTGGTGTTTTAATTTTGGTTTTGATTTGGATTGTGTTTGTTTATTTGGTGGTTTTCTGTCATTGTTCTTAGAGAGAATTGCTATGAAAGTAGTGTTTTTTTTAATACGTGTTTCGTTTTAGTTTTTATTGGAGTTGTTGGAGGATAAATAAAAGTATGATCTTTCAAATCTGAAGCCCTATGCTTTGTTTGAAGAATCATGTCTTTATGCAATCTCTAGTGGATTAATTTTGTCTGAATTCTGAACCATAGCTTCATCAGGAATACATGCTGTAAGGATAGACTTTCAATGTCATGTTCAGCTATTTCCACTTGGTGTTTCATATCATGGAGATACTTTTGCAAAAGTTAAAATATTGGCATATTTAATGTTCTCTTTTGTTGGTGATGTATTTTTTGAACCTTTTTTTTTCTATGTATTTTTTAGTTAGTATATTTTGTTGTCTTTCTCACTATCCATTGCAAATTTAGCGGTTTAATTCTGAATACTGAGCCATTCTTCAAAGATTTTGAAATTCATTTTTGTCCATAATCTGGATTTTGGTATTTGGGCATTTTAAATTCATTGTGGATGGACTTTAATACCCACCTTAATTGTTTTTAACCTCAATTTTCCCACAGGTGGTATTAAGCGCCATAATTTTAAAAGAGGTCAAATGACCCATGGTTCCAAGAGTCATAGAGCGTTGGGGTCTATTGGTGCTGGAACAACGCCTGGCCGCGTATACAAAGGGAAGAAAATGCCTGGCAGGATGGGAGGAAGCAAAAGAAAGATCCGAAAGCTCAAGATTGTGAAAATTGACAATGAGCTTCGAGTTGTGATGATCAAAGGTGCTGTCCCTGGTAAGCCAGGAAATCTTCTACGTATAACTCAGGCTAAAATTGTTGGGAAGAACATACCAAAGAACTAGCTTATGTATGGTGTTTTATTTTATTTTATTTTTGTAATTTTGATGCTTCAATAGAAATGCTAAATTCTGGATAATTTGCTTTCTGCAGTAGAAATTTAGGATTTCAGTGTGGATTCTTTTGATGCTTTCTTTGGTGTATGATCTTTCGATATAAGTTACCATTTTTTGAGTTGATTCCCGAGTTGAGGAATGCCTTCTCAATCTGCTAATAACTTATAATTGATCTGTTAGTTCTACTTCTCAAACATTCTTAATGAATGAGTTTCCTTATGCTGAATTGTGAAATATATATCATTTTTCACTATCTGAAGTGCCTTAACTTGTACTATAAGGGGCTGGCAATAGGTACGGTGCAAGTATTGATGACCATTTGAGTCTATTACATTTTCCAATGGTCACTCCATTCTTGCAAAGGAGTTAAATTCCTCATGGTAGCACTACATATCCATTTTATTTCATTTAGTTTTGTGCCAGTACGGTAAAACTAGCTCAAACTTGATTTCAAATAATAGATCATATATATTTGGATTTAGTGATATGAATTAGAAGGGGAAAGGTATCCATTCCTGAAAATTATAGAGCCAAAAGGTGGAGGACTGAGAGAGCTTTTCACCTTTTCATGCAAATTGTGGAGCCAGATAAGGTGGAGGACAGTGTCGATCGAACTTTATTTTAATTGCTAGACAAATTTGGATATGAAATTGGGTGTTTTCAGTGGATTGGATTGAGTGTAGCTTGTATGATTATATAGGTGGTTTGTATATCTAAAAGTACATTATCATGCTAGCAGTGCATGGGCTTGTTTGACAGGAATAAGAGAGAGACTGGATTCTTTGACAGGATCTTCATTTTTTTAAATATTTTTATGACCTGTAATGACATTTTTTTATATAATGACTGCGAGAGTGATTTAAGTAGATCGGCTAGGTTGAATCGTGTTGTGTTTGTATGACATAGTTGTCACTAGCATGGAGCTTGCATGCTTTGATGAAACTCTCGCTTATGAAAGTGTAATGCTGATATTGTGTAGCACAATGAGCATGTCAAGGCAGTGATGTGCACTTGATGTTGTCTCATAGCTGTTGATAGTATTTATATAACTTCACTGGTTCATGTTGTTTAGTTAATCGAGTTCTATGAGGCTGGGTTGTTGCTTCCATGCGTCATGCGGGGGACCCTTTTCTGCTACTTTCAGCTATTCAAAAGTACTTGCAAATTTCATCTGGCATTGTAGCTTGAATTGAACCAATTTGATTTTGTTATGCAGACTTTTATCTCATTCTACTTGTATTTTTTGTTATACAAAGTGACCACACTCTAGAAACATGAGAAGGATTGCAAATACTGAGTCAAACTCTATATTTATTGGATGCCACTTTTTAAGGATCGTTACATGAATCAACTAGATTAAGCTTTAGATTCTACTTTTAGTATAGTTTATGTTAGTGCAGTTTGACTCTGAACTTCAAAGATTTTTTTTTTTTAATATAGATTCATGGAAATGAGTGACACCTCATGTGTTTATGAAGAGATGGTACCCACAATGTCATCCGGATGAACGAAATCGTTATATACAGCAAAAACTTTCACAGCTGCAACAAGCATGAACTGAAAGTTTGAAAACTGTTAAAATCCTTATAAAAGTTATCTATACTATGCTGATTGGAACAGTTATTTAATGCAATGGATCAGTTTATAGGCCTCAAAACAGCACCCTTGATAACAAGTCCATTTTTCCAATGGCCGCCATGTTCATACAGGTGAAAGCAAACTTCCTTTGTTTCTCTTGTTTCACCGTTCTCCTCTTCTGTACGGAAGTAACCAAGACTTAGCTCTATCCATTGCCCTCTAGGCTTCTGCAAAAGACTAACTTGACGCTCCTGAGAATTACCATCAGGAAGGGTTAAATTGAGCTTGATGGGGAGTTCCCAACCAGATGCCCCTTTTGTCAACATGACCACGTAAGCAACCTCGTATACCGTTCCTGGTGAAAGGTCTGATGTTTTCAATGTCCCTCTCACATCCAACCAACACACGGCTCTCAGTTTGGCTACTTCAATTTTCTCGTCACTGCATATCAAGATATAAAAATTACAAGCTTAACTGAAAATGGCAATTGACAAACCAGTAATCTCCTTGAAAAACAAATATTGTCTGAATCTTGCCTTGTTTCTTTGAAATTGTTCCAAATCCAGTAGTCATGGCCATCCCAAGTGAGGTGGAGTGACTTTGCATACAACATGAAGCATTTGTGACCAGACTCTGCATCCTCCCAAGTTTTCTGCATGATCGATAGTTTTAAAACAAACCCATATTTTTCCTTCTTAGTTTCACGCATCTGTGTTTGATATATATTTGGACATGAATATAAAATATGATATTTCAAATATATAATAAAATTTTTAAAAAAATTAAATATATTTATATTAAAAATATGTCCGTATCTTACTGTCATACAAATATGAGTATAAACTTATTTTTAATTTAGATATTTGGAAATATTTGACATCGAAGGCAAGAGGGAGAGGTAGGGAAACAAACCTTCCTCTTGATCGCAGGGAATTCCTCATTGGTGTCCGTTGCTGCTACCTCGTTCCTCTTCAACTTCATATGGATAATTTTGACAACAAAAGGCAAAGATTTTTCACACTCTTGAATATAAAAGAACAACATCAAAGAAATCAAAACGGAGGAAAAGTAACAGAGAGGAAAAGCTGCAAAGAAGGTAGCAAGAAAGTCACTGACCTTTTCATTTAAGTAAGCCTTTATTTTAGTCAATTGGAATAAATTTTGCAGTTTAATCTAGGATGCGACATGCTGACTAATCGATAGAGCAATATACTGTAACTCGGATTTATGTAAGAAATTTCAAAAAATTAATCTACTGCCCCATTTGACTTAGTCAAATTTTTATGGCACAAAGCACATTGTTATATGAGACAAGAAAAAGAATTAACAGATATTTAAATTTAGATTTTGAATTTGTCGAATGTAATTCTTGAAGATAGCCACATGACTTAATCGAAAGGGTTCTTTGACTTGGTTAATTAGCCTCTAATGAAGTTCACTTGCGTGCAAGAAGCAGCAACTGTAGAGAGTCCTTTACACGGCAGACTGTGAAAGCAAGAGAGACCCACAATCTCTACAAGGTGCCATAAAACCTATTTTCCACTTTGATTTAGCAAGCATCCAACAAAGTCACGAGTTTTGTTTTGTCTGTAAGATTCCATTGGTAGATATCTTACCTTTCATTCAAAGGTAGAAAAATATAAAATAAAATCTCGAAAAAAAAAAAAAAAAAAACCCTTTCTGAGCATTTAAGAGGGTGAAACATCTACCAAGCAGCACAGTCATTATGAAAGAAAAAAAAAAACAATTTCTCTGCAAATATTGAGATGATGTGCATAAATCTACGAAAGAGACGGATGAATAAGCATTTCTGAAAGTTATCACTGTCACCAGCGTTGTTTAATCTTCAAGAGCTCGTGATAAGACTTTGAATATTCATTCTTGTCGCAGGACTTGCTTTCCCCAGATAAAATTTCTGGGAAAATTCACTGAACCATTATTCAACTGAGATATAGGAATTGTGGAATGTGATGCATCTTGTGAAGGTAAAATCTCTTTATTATAAGTTTAACCGCCAACTAAATATCATAAACACCAGAGATTTATATTGAGTTTGATTCAATTGCAAAAGGAATGGAAACTACAGCAACATAGATTTAAGGTGTTATCATAATCTCTTGTACAAGGATTTTCTCCGGATAATCTGTGAATTAGTATCTATTCGTATATTTTTACAAACTCATCTAATTTTACAGGGTCCTGTAGTTTTTGCATTTTTCTATATATAGAAGAAGAACCCACTTGACTTTCAAACTGAGTTCTTTATTGTCTTTGAACATATTTCTTTGCTGGTAAGTTCTTCTGCGATCCTCACAAATAGAAGAAAATTAATTATATGAATGAAGAAAACCATATTGACCCATAATTTCTCTCTGGTTTGTAGGGGTTTTGATTAACAAGCTATCAAGAGATATGGATGATCTTGCTTCGATTTTCGTGAGTCCTCTCGTGAACAATATCATTGAGACTGCTGGATCCTTGATCAAGGAAGGGTTCCTTGCAATCCAGGGAGTGAAGAAGGAGGTTGAAAAGCTGTCAAGCACTCTGACCACCAGATGCAGAAGAGAGGCAACTGGATGAACCACATTTGAAAGACTGGCTTGCAAAACTCAGAAATGCAGCCTTTAATATAGAGGATATACTGGACACTTACGCAACGGAGACTTTCCTTTGGAAGAGGAAGCAGCAGGCACGCAATTTCCGATCTCCATTCAGCCTAAGCAAGGTTTGCTTCGAATCCAGTGTTGCACATAAGATCAAAGAAATTTCAGCAGAGCTCGATGCGATTGCAGAAGAGAAAAGCAAGTTCCATCTCAACATAACTAGTGATTACGGAAGGTCCCAAAACCTTCCGGACTCCACCTTCTTTGTGGACACAACCGATGTGTTCGGTAGAGAGTCCGATAAAGAAACATTAGTTAATCTGATGCTGTCAAATGAATTCGATATGGAAGGTGATGTTCCTGTCATTCCTATTGTTGGGATGGGAGGTTTAGGCAAAACAACTCTAGCTCAACTCGTCTTCAATGATGAGAGAGTGAAGAATCATTTTGAATTTAGGATGTGGGTCTGTGTCACAGTTGAGTTCAAGCGCAGAAGGATCCTCGAGGAGATGATGAGTTTCCTCACAAAAACAGAGCACCTTGACGGATTAAACATGAGCCTCCTAGAGTCGCGCTTTGTAGAATTCTTGGCAGGAAAGAACTTCTTTCTTGTTCTAGATGATGTCTGGGTTGAAGATTACCAGAAGTGGGAGCCTCTTCAAAAACTCTTGAGAAAAGGGGGTAAGGGCAGTAGAGTTTTGGTTACTACTCGAACCAACAGGGTGTCAAACATTATGGGAACGCAACCTCCCTATAATCTGAATTATTTGCCTGAGGACAAATGTTGGTCATTGTTCAAAAAAATTGCTCTCAGAAACAGTAAATCATTGGGCGAGACTCGGAAAGTATTAGAAGACATTGGTAGGAAAATTGTGGGAAAGTGTAAGGGCTTGCCTTTGGCAGTAAAGGCAATGGGAGGTCTCTTGCAAAGTACTGTTGATGTAAACAAATGGGAAAAAATCGTAAGACATGGCGTATGGGAGCTAGAGGAGGGGGATTTCGACAGGCCTAGAATCTTGCCTGCCTTAAAATTGAGTTATGACCACCTGCCTTCTAATCTAAAGCAGTGTTTCGCATACTGCTCCTTGTTTCCCAAGTCCTATGTTTTCGATAAGAAGGAGTTGGTCAAGCTTTGGATGGCTCAAGCATTTGTTCAATCAACTCCCCATCATAGTTTGGAGGAGGCCGGAATTGAATATTTCGATGAGTTGTTATCGAGGTCCTTCTTTCAAATGTTAAACATAAACAACAAGGTGGGATATACAATGCATGACCTTATTCATGACTTGGCTCTATCAGTTTCGAGCCCCCAATATTGCCAAGTCGAGTATGGCACATCAGGCATATTCTCAGAAGAATCTCGTCATGCTTCATTTCATTGCGAAGATCTAGAGACGCCTATCTTACAGATTGTTGAAAAATCTAAGAAGCTGCGGACATTCCTCCTCCATGGTAATTACTTGAAAGGCACGGGGAAGGCTCTTCAAAAAATGTTCCATTCTCTAAAATGCCTCCGTGTTTTGGATCTAAATTCAAGCTATCTTCCTGAATTACCAAGTTCTGTTGAAGAGTTGAAGCTACTACGATACCTGGATCTCTCTAGAACACAGATCAAAGTGCTTCCTAACTCGATATGTAATCTTTGCAATCTGCAGACGCTCAAACTTCTAGGGTGTGTTTTGCTTTCTGAACTGCCCAAGGACCTTGGTAACTTGGTTAACCTGTGTTATCTTGAGCTAGATGAGATATTTTGGTTCAACTGCAGGATGCTGCCATCAAAGATGGGAAACTTAACCACTCTAAAAAAATTGAATGCATTTCGTGTCGGTGATAAATGTGGACATGGAATTAAAGAACTGAATGACATGGCATATCTCACCGCGCTGCATATTTCGAAGCTAGAATATGCAGCAGAAGCAAAGCTAAATAAGAAGGAGAGCCTTCAGAAGCAGGTGCTGGAATGGAGCGGAAGAGATATCAACGAACAAGAAGTCAAAGCACAGAGGGGAAGTAACAACTTTCAACATCTATCGAATCTCCAAGAGCTGACAATTCTTCACTTTAAAGGATCTAATTTTCCTAAATGGATGACAGATGGTCTGCTCCAGAATTTGGTCACACTTTCCTTAAATCATTGCACTAAGTGTAAAACAATCTCTCTTGGTCAGTTACCCTTCCTCAGAGAGCTCTACATCAAAGGGATGAAGGGGCTTGAGGAGTGGCCAGAAGATCTATACACTTCACTGTGTACGCTACATATTATGAACTGCCCCCAGCTGAGGAAGGTGCCTAACTTCATGTCCAATTTAAGAGTTCTCAAGATAAAGAAGTGTGACTCGTTGAAGGCTCTTCCGATGGCTCCCTCTCTGTTGTTTTTGGAACTTATTAGCAATCTTGTTCTGGAGGATTGGCACGAAGGTAGTGGCAGCACCCAAGATGATCAAGGCAACCTTGTAGGCCAAGCAAGGCCTGCTTCAGTTGGCCCGCTGGAATTGAAACTGGTAAACTGCCCCAAGATTCAAGCACTGCCTCAGCTATGTGGCCCGCAAAAACTGGACATAACTGGTTGCGAACTCGCAAGCGTCTTTCCTGTCCCACAATTAACGCAGCGTCTTCAGCATTTAGCTCTAGACACATGTTCCAGTGTAACACTAATGAAAGCAATACCAAATACCAATTCTCTCTGCTCCCTT
This sequence comes from Adansonia grandidieri, assembly GCA_038382065.1. Classification (NCBI taxonomy): domain Eukaryota; kingdom Viridiplantae; phylum Streptophyta; class Magnoliopsida; order Malvales; family Malvaceae; genus Adansonia; species Adansonia grandidieri. Next base: position 5,766,038 of record JBBYHK010000005.1, read on the forward strand.
GTCATTTCTAACATCTCAGGCCTAACCGTTTTGCCGAAACTGCCCCATCTTCCGGGGCTAAGGGTCTTGTACATCAGTAACTGCAAGTACCTCACTTGTTTGTCTGAAGGACAAGGGTCCTTGCGAAGACTGCCCTCTCTCCAGTTGCTCTCAATTCAAGGCTGTCCAATGCTTGAATCATTGCCAGATGAAGGTTTACCAACAGCACTTGAGTGTCTGATGATTGGCTCATGCTCCGTTCTGAAGTCTCTAGGAGCCAAAAATACCTTAAAGAGCCTCCATTTACTCAAGGACTTGTACGTGGAGGCTTGTCCCTTGATCCAGTGCTTTCCTGAAGAGGGGCTTCCTCCCTCTCTCCAACACTTGAAGATTCAAGGGTGTCCCTTACTGATAGAAGAATGCCAGAAAGATGACGCTGGATCTACAGAATGGCCAAAGATCATGCATATCCCTGACCTGGAAATTGATTCCATCAAGCTATCTTCCAACCAAATGTGCCAAAGAGCAAAGCACGGATTCGTTGATTTGTTTGCTGTAAAGGTGAGTACGTTATTCCTTTCTAATATTTTGATACCAATAAAAATAACTGATTTCATGTTCCTTCCATGCAAAAACGACTTGATTTCTTTTTCTCCTTTGATCCATAATCACCTAAAAGTTTGAATTTCATTTGGTCAATTCCTTAACGGTTAGTGAAAGTCAGCCATTAATCCAATCATAGGTTACTTAAAAATATCTGTAGTAGCTTGGGTTATAGTGAAAGTATTCCTGCCAGTGCTATCTTTTGAAGACAATGCAGACTATTTAATTCCAAGAAGCTATCAAGGATTATAACCATATCTCTTGGAGCAAAATTTGTTGATATGACCATATTAGACGATCCATGACAATTACTTGTAATTTTACTGAACTTTAAAATGTAGTATAATCATTTGGGTATAGTTATAAAGATGTCAACAAATCTTATGACCTGTTATTATAACTTAAAATTAAAAATTATTGACATTATTCACAAGTTATTTTATTTATTTATTTATTATTATTATTATTACTATTTCTGCAAATATGCAATTAAAATTACATATGCA
>JBBYHK010000005.1:5767225-5777431 GCA_038382065.1 Adansonia grandidieri
ATTTACGAGCTCAATTTTCATGAAAATTATTAGGGAATTTTAATGCAATTCAATTACAATTACAAATTATTATTTCATAATAAATAAATATCGATTTTTAGTACGGCAGTTTCCTTTCTTTTTTTGTTATTCGTAATATTAAATTAAATTTAAATAAAAATATTTTTATTTAAATTGATCTAATTTAAATTATTTTTTATGAATAAAATAAATTTTTTAAATTTAATTATTAAAAAAACTTTTAGACCAACCGAACACAAACAATGAAATCCCAACCCACCCCTTTTAAACGTGAATTTGTAGCAGACGTAAAAGTTCTACCGTTTTAGAAACACTTTTGAATTCCAACTCGGAGGCAAGCTCACGTGTTGACGAAGCCGATCGGTGAAGTTGAAATTTAAAATTTTTTTATTTAAAGCTTAACCCATTTTAAAAATAAAATTTAAAATTTATTTTTTATATTTAAAAATTATATTTAATTTTTTTAAATTTTAGATAAAATTTTAAGTTAAAATAAATAATTAAACCCATAAATAGATAATAAAAAAAATTAACGTGTCAAATAATTTTACAAGATAAAGTATTATTAATCTCGCTCAATTAAAAATTTTGAGTTTAAATCGTTGATTACGCAACTATACAACGGGAAAAAGCTTTGCTGTGATTTAAAAATTTAAAAATTTTTATATCAAGAAATTTAAAAATTATTCCTGTTAAGGTGCGATTTAAAAAGAAAATTGAGCTATCTAATGTTTTCATTCGATCTTCAAAAAAAAATAAAAATTTTTATTTTTATTTTGCTAAAAAAACTTTTTATTTTAAAATTTTGAGAATATTTTTATAAATAAATTATTTTTCTGAAAATTTTCATTCAGATTAGAGGTCATGGGTCAAACCACATGGCTTGAAAATTTCTTCTTTCTTACTAAGCTCATGTTCGAATAAAAAGAATATATCATTTGTATTAATTATATTATAATTAATTAATTAATTTTTAAAATTATGTAAATCTATGTAAAACTTACATTTATAAATGATAAATTTTTATATAATTTTTTATTATAATTAAATAATTATAATATTATAACAAAAAAATTGTAAGTGAAATACTCGTATGGATACTAAAGCTCATGTCACATTCAAAATAACATTTAAAAACTTAATTATTATATTAATTAATATTTATAATTAAATTTAAATAAAATAATATTTTTATTATATAAATAATAATTTAATCATAATAAAAATAATTTGAATTTAAAAAATTTTTTTGATCTAATAGGAAAGTTTAGTCCAAACGCACTCTAGAGAATTTTACGAGCATTTTCATCAAACTTCAAATCAATCATTATATTATTTATAATAAAGATTTTATTAATGAAAGATTTAAAATCAGTTAGATTTTTGTTTAAAATAATATTTAATTTTAGGAATTTACCTCTTTCCATAATTCTCAATGCGAAATGCATAGTTAAAAAAACCTCCGGCTTCCCCTGAATCCCCGTCATTAACTCCTTAGCCCTTGCTCTTTTCTAAAAGGTCGCCCTGAAAATCTCGATTTCACCGTTCATCTGACAACAAGGTCAAAGGCGAGACTCTCTTTCTCTCTTGCAGCCAATAATGTCTAGGGTTTTCAAAGGTTTCAGGGCGCTGTTAGCTTCCCCAGCGGCGTCATCGTCGTCGTCTTCGTTAGCAGCAGCAGCAGCAGCAGCCAAGTTTTCTTCTTCTGCTGCTGCTGCTTCTACCGCTACTGCTGCGAAATCAACTGCTTCAAAAGCGGCTCAGAAAACTACGAAAAAGCCAACCACTTCGAAACCCAAGACTGGAAAACCAGCTACTCCTCGAACTACGACTCGACCCTCTGGGATTTTTAAACTTGCTCCTGTTTCTCCTGCTTTGGGTCAGTTCCTTGGAACCCAACAAGCTTCCCGTACTGAAGCTGTTAAGCAGATCTGGACCTATATCAAGTCCCGCAACCTTCAGGTCCTCTCTCTATAATTTTTCTTTTGCTTACCCTATAATCTTTATTTATTTATATATTTGGTATGTTAAATGGTTTTTTTTTTGGGTTGATAGCTTTCTTGGGTTGTCTTTGCTTTCTATTTCCTGCTCCATTTTCTTGGATTTTTTTTTCTTTTTGTAAAGTTGCTTTATTCATGAATTTCTTGAATGATATGAAAAAAATAACTAAATAAAATGTGGGCGTGAGTAAATGAGTCTGGAGGAATGCTGTTCGACTACGATGTTTTATGTGTTCGATTTATTAATGGCTTTTGTTCCTACTTGCTTTGTTGATAGCTCTCTGCGGTTTCTGTTGTCTTTTTTTATGGGTTTGTTTTCCTCCTAATATATTCGTTTTATTTTCTTGTTGCTGTTAATGGTGGAGTTTGGAACTGTTTGGTGTTTACTGTTCAAGAGAAGTTAAGCTGGCAGTTGCGGTATGATTAGTTTTATGGATGTTCATTTGTTTTCCTAGATGGATTCTTATTGTTCATGAATCTAAGTTTAGTTCTTTTCTAGAGCATGAAATTGATGCTTGGATTGCAAGCGTGAAAGGAGTGTTTTGGTTTTTTAGGGTGTTTCCCTTTTGTATTTTAAAGTGACATTTAAAGGAGAAAACTGGTTGTAACTAAGAGAACGGATGAGAGTTGAAGGCATATTAGTTTCTTCATGTAAGGAAGTGAAGTAAAGGTGAAAGGAAAGGAGTGTTCAAAAATTGATTTCTAAAACTTTGGATTTTGTGCTTTAAATAAGCCACAGGTTTTCCATTGTGGCGCCTCTTATTGCATTTTTTATTTTCCACACGCTAAGGTCTTGCTTGGTTTTTAAGAAGGAAAATTGAGACCGTTGGATCTTTCCTATTTCTTGTGACAAATGATGTATTCATTTAATTTTACACGGTTTTGGGAAGTTAGTGTGCTGGCTAGTTATTAGAAAGCACTGGGGAGAGGAAAGAAAAATAATGAACTGAGAAATCTGAGAATATTGAAGAATCGGATTTTAATCTCATAGAGTGACTTGTTGCTTCCTTCAATTTAGTGTTAGATCCTAAAGGAGGATAAACAAATTGATCCCTGTCATCCTTTGGGACAATGAGACTGTCCTCGACAAAGAGGCACAGAGCAATGGATGGTTTAGGTAGTTGGTGTTTTAGTTGTCTGATGGCAGTTTGTATTTGGTGTTTTTGTTCTCTTTCTTGTTAGATATCTAGCTCCTAAACAACATTTTTACCCATTGCTTTGTTTTTCCTATTTAATGCTTGCCTAAGAGATTTCTTTGGAGAATCCTGCTTCTTCCACATATCTCCTGTGCAATGTGCCTTCTCTACTCACAAATTAGGCTTTTTTAGGGCATTGGATTTGCTACTTGTTACAGATTAGCTATTGTTGGTAGAAAAAAGATCATGAATGATGGAAGGCAAGAATGGGATAATGGTTAAGTCTCTCTACAGTGTCAGTAGATCCTCGTAAGACCTAACCTCATGCGTGTGTTTCCTACTATGTCAATGAAGTTGAGTAACAGAAATTTATGCAGTCTATATTTGTGTTTACCATAGGAGGAAATGATAATCCTGATTTTACCCCCTAAGATAATTTTTTACATGGACAATCATATTTCTTTTTCTGTTAGATCATGTAAGCAGTTATTGTCATTATTGCCTTACGTGCTGCTTGTTGTGATGTTACGGTTGCTGATTTATTATTTTATATTTAATAGATTTTGCCTGGATATCAATTTGCAAGTGACTCTGATATTGTTGTACGAGGAAAATGTCAAATAACTTGCACTAAAATATATGGATACTTTTGCCTGCAGAATCCCAGTAACAAGAGGGAGATTTTTTGTGATGAAAAGCTAAAGACCATTTTTGAAGGAAAAGAAAAGGTTGGTTTCCTGGAGATCGGGAAAATGCTATCCCGCCACTTTGTGAAGTCTAACTGACCTCTATTTTCATAGTTAGCCTTGGGTTGCCCAACCAACATCGAGCTAGGTCTTCTGTTATTCTGAACCAAACCCTTTTCAATGTATGTTCGTGTTTTGCTTTTCATTTTTGAGAGCTGAACTCTCTGGGGTGGGCTTGCAACTGAGAAAGTTTCAAGATGGACTTGTGTAAAAAAAAAAAAAAATTTGGAGTGGTCAGGCAGTGAAAAAGTAGCATTTTAAATTGGTTTCCCTGGTTTTCATTTTACTGTTTATGGTAACTGGATCTTTGTTCTACTAGTAGTTTAGTCATTCAACTGTGAGGAAACCATTGTTAATTTAAACCTTCAAAGATCAGCCGCCTTGTTTATGGCAAGCGGCATCATTTGTCGTCTCCACTGGCTTCCCATGCACTGATGCAATGAGCCATGCTCTTTGCATACTTACTTGATTTGAGGTCCAAGTTCATATAGGATGCAGGTCGTTGAATTTCATTTTAATTCCAATCGAGTTCTCAGAGACAGAGGTTTATTAAAGTTGGGTTGTTTTAGCAATGTTTTTAGTTTTCCAAACAAATCCTAATGGTTGGATCAGGGAGCTCTTGTGAGGTAGGTTTTATCTGGACTCAAAGACAAGTTTCAAATATGGATGTATTCAATTTTTTAAGTTTATACATATATATATATATATATATTTGAAAGATCATATCTTTATATTTATTTCAAATATGATCGGATAAGAATATTGGATTTGGATTTTTTTAAAAAAAATGAAAAATTCAAGTGACAACGAATCAAATATTACAAGAAGAGAAAATTTTTCATTTTTTCACTGAGTATCTGAGACGTGGGTTAGTTGAGGAGATGATGTATCCATTGCTCTACAACTGCGGGAGAGCCATACCATGGTCTTGATACATCATCTGAACCAACAGGTGAGTGGTAGACTCCATCCAAGCTAATGTTAATTGCTCCCTCTAGGTGAGCTGATACCTCTGGCACTACACCATCACCCCAGACATCTGCCTTTCCGCAAACCTGATTCATGCCCACAAGGCAACTTACCATGAGAAAGTAGCAATGTTTAAAATACTAGATTGACCTCGTAAGACTTTCAAGTCACTTGTTCAATTGATCCGGTAAGTTGGACTGAATAATTAATATAATAAATATTTAATAAAAATTCAATGGCTTAAAGGTTAAAATCTCATTTCATAAAATAATTTTTTTTTAAAATTAAAAATAAATTTAAACCCTGTATTTTCAATTTTTTATTGATTTAATCAGTTTTTACGATTTCTGATCTAATTTATTTGACCTACCAATCCAGTTCAATGGAAACTAGCACTTAACAAGCTAACTAATATATTGACATCACTTCTTCGCAGACATTTTAAAGAGAAAATGGAAATTTGATTGGAAAAAAATGAGCCAAGATGGTTTATGTTTACTTGTTTGTAGCCTTGGCCAACAAAACGAGCTCGAATTGCTGTGGAAAAAGATGTTGAATCAGTCTTATTTTTCACAACAGCAACGTCCGAAATTGGTTGCTCAACATCAATGGTAACCATAGAAGAATCAACATCCATTTTTGAGTCATTGAGAAAGCGAGCTCCCTGAAGATACCTGTATTTTATCATTTAGATTTAGTTGACAACTGACAAGTAAATTTTTAATCAACAAAGAAAATGTATGAAAGAACAGAAGACTATTGCTTTACATCTCATTTATATGTCACAACTCAATAAGAACAATAACCCTGACTGCAATTTTTAGCTCCATTATCCCTGTCTTGTCCAGAATTTTCTTATCAACTTGAAGGAACCAAATCTATACAACCATATATTTCTTCATGTTTGTTAATTTTGAACGTTGGTTCAAGATAAAGTTTCCTGTGTTCTTCCATAATTCTTGGATTCTGCTACAAGTTTTACAGAAAAATGGTGGTTTGGCCCTTAAAATCCTATCAAATATAAATATGTTTGGAAAGCTGGTTAGACATTTTGATTATGCACACATAAGCGTAAAAAAATGCATCTGATATGGGTACGTTTAATTCTTTTTTCTCAGATTTTCGTGTCTTTGAAAGGTTAGAGGATAATATTCCCAGATCTATGTATTGATATGTGTTAGACACTGGTATTTCAAAAAAAAATAAAAAATAAAAAGTGGAAGCAACATAAAATATGTAGCAATGTTTCACTACAGTTTTAAGAGGTGCATTTCACATGTTAAACAGCTTCTTCGAGCAGAAAAGAAATGTTAGACAACAGATGGAAGGGAATAAATCTCCCAGCAATCTGTAGTTTGATAGCAATTCACAGTGCAGTCATGTACAGATGGTATCAATGTTACTTGGAGTTGGCTGTGAGTGTTGGATAATGGTATGTTCAATTTTTTTTTAATTTGCTTCATGTATTTCAAGGGCTTTTACAGTGTCATATCTCTGTACCCATACCCAGATATGTGTCGAACATAAATACTTTAAGAAAAATAAAGAATCAGAACAAACATAGAACACTATGATTAACATGAAAAAAGTGTTGCATCTTGAATAGAGTGGAGTAGAGTACTAATGCAGAAACAGGAAAAATAGAATGAAAAAGAAGAAAAAGAACAGGGTCTGACATTGATTTTTACCTCCCTGCAATGCATACATATTTAAGCTCAGGGGTATAGACAGCTTTTTTGCAGTGTCGTTCAACATAATATAGTAGACCCCTTGTTTGATCAATGACCCCTGCCAAACCTTTTGGAGGAGGCCTGCAATTACACAAAAACACAAATAAGGCTTGCAAATGGAATTACTATGTCGAACTCATTTTTCTTAAAGTATCTATGTTTGATACATATTTGGACATAACCATAAATGTATGAATATAATCTTCCAAACATACGAAAAAATTTGGGAAAAAAAAAGAATATATCTATATCGGATGCATATTCGTATCAGATACTTATTTGATTTTGGGTAACATAGAGCCTCTACAAGGTACTGAAATTATTTGAACAGAAAAATAGTTTTGAGAGAAAAGGATAAAAAATTCATTGAAGAATTTGGGGAGTATTGAAATAAAAGAACCTACAAGTGGGGAGTACCAAGAGTGAGAAGCAAAGAGATGTGGGAGAATCCAAACTCTTCCATGTAAACACGAGCTAGCCATCCTCCTGCTGAGTGTCCAATCAGTGATAATGTCCTTCCTACAATCACATATGCTTTATCGGTTTAGAAGATTGCTTATGATAATTCGTTTATATGTCGCTTAAACTCTTTAGTTTTTTTAAATATTTGTGTCTGACATCTGTATCTAATATATTTTTGGATATGATATAAGGATATAAACCTTTCAGGAACCTCAACATACATGAAAAAACTTTAAAAAATTAAACATACCTGTACTGAGCACAAGCCTATATCCAACATTTACAACCGAGTAACATAGATTTCTTTCATTTCTAAACCAATGAAGAGAGACAAAGGGTTCCGGTAGAGGAGAAAATGCAAAGTAAATGGACGAAAAGAAATATGATGATATCTAATGGCTTCTTCAAGACAGTCTTCATAAATATTATGGTAATATTGCTTCAGATTTTAAGTTTGTTCGAGACGCATGAAAACAACAATACCGTGGGGTTTTTCAATTCCCCTTTTAAGTGTCCTTTTCCAGAAATGAAATAGCCTTGGGTTGCAATGCAATACTGTTCTGAGTTGTTTGGCAAACTTTCTTACGTAAGTTTTAACCTCGTTGAAATGGCAGGAGGTAGAACCAATTTTAAAAGTGAATTTCTAAGGAATTTATGGAGTTAATTGAAGTAGACTTTAGTTACGTTTAAGATTTGCAAGTAAAAAACTGAAGCCCCAGTCATTTGCTTCATAGTGGTCAAGAAATACCGTATGGTTCATAAACAAGTGAAAGCAAATTTCTTTTCCAAACATCATTAATGCTACTAACATAATGCATTTCCATCAAATAATCAGTATGTAGCAAATGACAAAGTGAAGAACATTCAACTTTCAGAACTGTGATTTTTCTATCATATTTCAGAGCTATGAACATTTATGTTAAACGCATTTAGAAAGTGAGTGTCGGATATAGGTATATCCAATACGGGTATGCTTAATTTTTTTTTAAAAGTTTTTCTATATATTTGAACGATTATATTCCATATCCACATTCGGATATTTCTCAGGGACCTTAAGAAATATGGAAAGTCCGGGTATCTTATATCATTTACGTGCATAGAAATTATTCCTCTTGTGAAAAGGTTCTTGAAATGATAAAATAATGATTTCTCATCAATATTGAATATAAAAGAGGATAGCTTGAAATTTTTACTAGTAATCTAATTTAATGTTCTAATAAATATTATTCTGCATTAAATATCAGTAACAAAACCACAATTCAAGGAACACCTAAACTGCATGGTAATGGCAAAGATTCATACCCTGTGCCAATTCCTTTGCTTCTTGAACTGCATCATCAACCCTCTTCAAATACCTGCTTCCACAAAATAATCTAATGAATAAGAAAAAATAGCGCATTTCTGTGTTAAAACTTGCATACATTCCTATTTTATGCAATATTCAGCATTGTTAATAAATTGAAAGGGGATCTTTGAAAGGGAAAAGATTTAAGAATTACCAATCAAGAACAGGTCTAGGTTGCAGGGTGCCTTTCCAGTAGTTTGAGTCCACTAAGCCAGCTGCATTCCTCAGCCAATCAATTCTTGAAACCTTAGCAACAACAGTGGGAACTCCATACTCTTGCAAGGTAAACTCCAGCTTCTTGTAGTCACCACTATTATTACCTAACCCCTGCTAAAAAAATAATAAATAAATAAATAAATACCCAGAAAGAAAAGTTTCAAATGCCAACATAACTTAAATATAAACATTTTTCATGTTTAAAAAAGAGCTAATAAATGCATGGAGGGAATGGAATTAGGAGATTTTAACTGGAAGGATGATGGCAGGGCGGTGGTTGGCGGAAGAAGATGAGGCGGTGGAGGAAGTGGAAGTGGAGGAACACTGAGGTTTGAAATTGAGTGGTGGGAAAGCCAAAGCCATGCCTTCCAGAAGTTATGGGCTTCGTTTTTTCCGCCGGCTTGTAACGATAAAATGTCATACGTTTGATTCTTTTAGACAGCTTGTAAAGAAATACTAAGTACATGTTTTTTTTTTTTTGTGCGGGGGGGGGGGGGTGTGGGGGGGTTTGGGGGAAGTATCACCTGGCAACTTGGCAGGATATCCACCAATGATTCTTTATGGTAAGGAATGCATAGCCGGTCCAATCTTATGCTTTTCACTTTCAAGCCCAACGAGAATCTAAATATGGCTTATTTTGATTGAACCGGCAAAACAAGTTTCAAAAGTTAATTAATTCGTAGTGACACGATCAAATCAAAGATGATGAATATTTCAATTTGATCCAAAGGTTAAAAATGATGTTGCTCACATTGTTTTTATTACAATTGTTCTCACCATAGTTCACACCGTCAAAGTGCGATAGAGAATCATCTTCTTATTAAAAAAAAAAGAAAAATGTATTATTGATTATTATTATAATAGCTATATAAAATCGATTTAAAATTATATATATAATGAATATAATTATATAATTATATTTAATAATTAATTTATTAATTAAAATATTAATTTTATAAAAATTATAAAAATTGTAATTTTAATTTAATTTTGTATTAATGTAACTTCTTGTATGTATATATATATATATATATGTGTGTATGTATATACACACGCATATAAAATGCACCAAAGTAAGTACTAAAGGGAGATTTCTTTATCCTAGAAAAACGAGAAAGGAAAAACCTGACCTACCCTTGAGTTTGAAAGCCAGACTACTCAAAACTTTGAGAATTTCTTTGAGGTAGTACTAAATGAAACCCAGCTAGGGTTATTTTAAAGGAAAAAAAAGAAAGTACAAAAAATTAGGGCATATGTCATTCGTGATAAGTTCGAATGTATTATATGGATCCTATTTCCTGACGTATGACATATAGATATTTTACGAAAATCAGATGGAAGTAATTCACTCATAATGATTTTAAGTAATTATTAAATTCCAAATAATTAATTATATATAACTCTTGGTCATTCCATTCTTTTTTTTTTTTTTCCTTTATTGGGAGAAAGAAGTTAAAATTATAAAAATTCACAATAAAATAATTTTAACTAAATTTGTTCATGGGTTTAAATCATTCATCCTTAAACAAGATTTTTAATGCCTCACCCAAATCAAGATATTATGTAATAAATAAAGTTTTC
>JBBYHK010000005.1:5803369-5813951 GCA_038382065.1 Adansonia grandidieri
ATTAAAATTATCGAATAAACAAGAAGCTAACATATTTAACATAAAATATATATATTTATAAATAATATTTTAATTAGCATTCTTAAAAGCATAACAAAACGGAAAATGTCTTTGAAATTTATAAATATTAGATTTTGAACCCCCTACTTTTTGAATATAATCTCTTAAAAAATAATTGTTTGAACCGAGTTAAGTTTTGGGTTCAAACTTATAGAAATTTGATCTTTCCATGTAGTTAACTTAAAGCCTTCAGGTTAGCCCTGTTGATCCATGAGAAAACTTTTAAAAGCCATGCAAAAACGGATTACAGAGTGTAAACTGAAACCAGTCCGAGAACATTCTAAGAAAGTTTCGATACATTCAGCTCATTGAAATGAAGTAGGTAAGGAACGAAATACCTATTCGGGATTCGAGGAAAACATTCTACATTATTCGGGTACATGGTCATGGAAAACCCTCATAATAGTTTAAAGCATCTGAATAGAAGTCCTGTTGGCTCCAAATGCTTAACAAGTTCCAATTAGAACAGAAAGAGAAGATAACAATTGGCTTCATTCTCACCAATGAAGAATATTAAATAACAGTCCGTGTGGAGCTTTGACCTCATCTAGACGGATCAGAACTGGAACTGCATCTCAAGTGAATAGCCAAGAGCATCAAGGTGCCCGGCCATGGCCTTGTTCATGGGTGGAGGGCCACACCTTAGAATCTATAGGCCGCAATATCAAATTAGAAAAAGCAGTGAAAGGCCTAAAATGCTTAGAGAGTTTAGGCATACAGAGGCAAAGAATGTAAAGAAGTAACGTACCTGGATATCGGGTGCTGGTGCAGGGCAGTGGGTTTGAATCATTTCCTTCGATACAAAGCCGACACCACCATCCCAGACTTCAGGAGGCTGAGGAAATAACATCATCATAGTTTAGCTTGTTATTAAAAATCTCAAGTCACTTTGGGCATGCAGTATGTAAAAAGAAGCCACATGCAGCCCTTCAACCTCATGACCGCATAGACATGGATCAAAAATGATACATGGAACCATGGGTGCCACTCTAATGCCTATGAGTTATACCACACATCAGAACGATTCAGTAAATCATGTAAGAACACCATTAGTTAGTATAAGGCTGTCGTGATTTCCAAAACAAAGAAACACTTATCACACATTGTTCAAGTAGTTCAAACTATATATCATCTGCATTACTGAATCAGAGAAAATTGTATCCGTGCAGCTAAATGGAGTGACAAAGGCATAACATGGATATAAATTTTAAAACCCAATTGTTTCTCAAATAATTTCTCTAACAAGCTCCACTATGTTGTCCTTTCTACATGTATTTATATTTCTAAAATAGTTATTGTTTGTGTTCTAGTCAGAGCAGAAAATTTTTCAGCATAATAATTCGACAAAAGCTTAACAGCATCATCCATCATACTTTGTATTTGCATTGTTGCTATGCATGAAAAGAGAGAGGAAGAATATAATGGCACTTTGGATTCAGATAAAGTTACTCCACCCCCAGGCCTTGAACAAGATTTATAGAAAAATAAGCAAGATAAAGAATGAAAAAAAAACCATGTTAGGAGATAGCCACATAGAAAAGGCAACAAACCTGGTTCAAAACGTAGTAGACTTTGAAGCGACCAGGGTACTTGGCAACAAGGATACCCAACTCTTCCTGCAAATAAATTACATTTGAATTTTACTTTTGATCCATTTACATCTTGAAATACTGCATTTCCTAATTCCTTTGAAGTTACTGACCACTCATGCTTGTATTTCCATGGAAACCATAATAATCATTGAACATTAAATGTGCAGTGCACCATTCAAAAATAATTACAACTATTTAAGGAAACTTGTAATGTGATCTCTAATAATGATAACATGGAAATGAAATCCACCATGATGTTTATTGTTATAAAATAAAATAAAAGTTGAGTCATTCCAAGTCCTATAAGGTGACTCTAATGGCATAGCCTTAGATAGTAAAGACATGCAAAGATTTTGGCCAATCTTATGTTTGGACCTCGCTGCACCCAAAAAAAAAAACAAAAAACAAAAAAAAAAAGTCTAGCATGCAATTACATTCAACGCCTAATATAGCTCAGCATAGCCCATAGAGGCAGGCTTGAATTTTTTTTCTCCTATGTTACTTAGACTCAGGTGTAAGTGTCGGATACAGATCTGACACGAGTATATTGAATTTTTTTTCCAAGTTTTCCATGTATTTGGAGGGTCATATCTCCATATCTATGTCCGAATATGCATCGGACATTGGTTTCGAACACAAGCACTTCAAAGAAGAAGGAAGAGTTGGAGCAACATAGCTTTCCTCCATATGGGAATTCAAAAGAAACCTGTCTTAGGTTTGTTAGTTTGGACTAATCAGTAAAGTTAGTAGTAGAAAGATTAAAAACAAAGAAGTAGGAAAGTAAAATACCTTCAAAAGAATGTCATCATTTGTAACATTTGCATAAATAAGGTGTACATTTGTCATGTCCTTAGGGTTTTCCAATATGGCTCTGGCAACCTAATCAGAAACCAAAACCAGCAAACAAAAGAGGGTGACACGTATGAACACCAAAACCTTGCAACAGACTATAATTAAAAAAAATGTGACGAGGCAACATCTCTCAAATATGAGCAAATACATTAAAAAGAAAGCACTTGTTGACAAATGATAACATACTTGGAACATTGGAGTAATGCCGGAGCCTCCAGCAATCATCCCAAATGCTCTAACTTGACCAGGTCGATACCTGAACCGCCCCTGGAATAAACAATTCACGGAAAAAACACACCAAAAAAAAATGATAACCAATTTGTATTCTTGTGTTGAACATAATTCAGACATTGCAATGTTTTGTAAGATTGCATCAGACTCAACAGTAAGGAAAGCAATAAGGAGTTTTAATGGGATAATCTAATATTTTTGGTTGCAACAACAGCATAATCAGCTTGCGGGGGAAAAAAAATTTTCTAATACCAAAAGGAATGTTATCCGGCAAACTTTTTCCGTTGACACAGTCGAAAGAAACAGGGCAGAAAAGGAAAGGAGAACCCTACAGCCGAGGGCACCTCATGCATTCATATGAAAGAAACCGTGTACCTTGGGACCCTTCACAGCAAGATAATCACCAACACGCATCTCTCTGAAATGGTGTGACATCCTTCCTTGAGGATACATCTACTTACAAGCAAAATTGCATCACAACATTAGTAGACGTAAACACCCCGATATTAAATATCACACTGAAGTTAAACTCCAACCAGCAAGAAGTTTCAGGCAAGTACCTTAATAACTAATTCAAAACGACCAACATCAGAATCCAATGTTGTAGGCGTATATGGTTTAATAATCTCGTCACCTTGGCTATCCTTGCCCCTATTAATATGAAAAGCATCTAACTTATACAGTAGTCCAGTTTACAAGCATTTGGAAAGCATCTACATCCGTTAGCCTAGGAAGAAATACGAAAAAGGATGAATATAATCAACAGAACCTGCAACTTATATGCTGCCCGATGGGAAGACCCAAAACTGAAGTAGGAGTAGGAAGTTCAAATGTGAACTTTGCCACATTATGGCTCAGCTGCTGGCGCTTGACAAGCTTAAACTCTTTGAAATTCTCTGGATCTAGACAGCCTAAGAGCATATATGATAGCTTGAGCAACTTTGTAAGAAAACAATTCAGTAACAAAACTCAGGAAAAGGAAGAATTTACATGGAAGTAGATTAAGTCTCAATAAGTTAACTTTTATAGCGGAAAAAAGGTGATTGCCCTTCTAATGTTTGCATTAGCAAAGAAAAATCCATTGGCAATAAAGAATAACTGTTTCCAAAATCTTAAACTAGTCAAATACAATATTTTGACAAAATAAACAATTGTGTATTCAAAAAAAAAAAAACACTGATGATAATAAAGTAGTTCGAGCTCAACTTGATGAAAGAAGAAGAAAGCAGGTAGAGAAGGAGTGGGAATAAAATATTTTGGGACCAATTATGCTACAAGGAACTGAGGATACATCGGAGCTCAGCAAGTCTTGACCAGCAAATTCAAGTGGATTTGACCACCTAGACTACTCGAACTAGCAAATTATCTAACCTAGCAGTCATTTGGTAAAACGAACACAGTAGATTGGTCTCTTGAAATCTCTGAATATGTAACTTTCTGATCAGAAATTTGGAACAATAATCATCAAACTATAGCCATATATTGACTCCAGTTGCTTTTAAACTTTCTCAAGTGCCTCCAGTATACATTTTTCTTTATAAGCAATACATAGTAGCAGCCTTAACCAATCATAAAGCTAACCAAAGTGAAGTTATAATTGCTCAACACCCTGAGCTCAGCAATTAAGCATGAAAATTGAGTTGCTATTCAGTGCTTATTAATGCAATTGGTTACCAGGAAATAACTTGATTTGCAATAACTAGCTTCTGCAAGGAGGGTAAAGCACTCAGTTGTCTTAGACATTTTTAATGTGAAAGTCATTCACTCTCGAGCATTTCACTTCAAACTCTATAAGAAACAGAACTCGATCCAATACCATATATTCAATCAGAATGCCCAAACATGCAGGATTCAGAACAAATCATTAACAACAGAAAACAGTCTAAACAAGTTAAACAATATGAAGACTTTCATATCCCAGTTTCATCTTTTATTCACTAAATTCCAACAACAAGCAAATCTGTGCCAATACCAAACATAACCTTAAAAAACCCCATTAACCAATGTATTTAAAACACACCAAAACAAACACAAAAAATCCCAGATTTAATACACCCATTACTTAAACATTCAAAGAACAATCGATCAAAAGGAAAAAAAAAACAAAAGAATTAAGCTTCGAACAAAAGAACAGGAAGCCAATTGAGTGAAAAGTCAAAACCTTTGGATTTCTTAGAGGAAAATAGATAAGCAGCACCAACAGCAATGGCTAGAACAGCTACTGCTACTCCAACAAGAATCTGAACATCCACAGATTGCAAGAACTCCAAATCCATGATCTTAAAGCCCAACCACCACAAAATCTAACCTTTCCAACAAAAAACCCAAGATTTATAATTAGAAGGTAGGAAAAGAAAAAAAAAAAAAGAAAGTGGGTGGTAAATTTATTCCTTGTTTTAACTTTTTCAATGATGAATTTGGTTGGGTTTGTTTGTAGGCAGAGAAGAGAAGATAAAAATGGTGAAATGAGCAAAACGTTAGGTGTAGAGACACATTCCACTAAACTTTCTAATGAAGACCGAGGTGAAGGATCTGCTGCACCTAACCTCTTCTGCTTCAGACTTTTCAATCCTTGATAGGACGGAAGATGCGGACCTAATTATTTTTTTTTAATACAATTATTTCATTAAAAAAAAATCTGACTTTATAGTTTTTTTTTTTTTTTCTTATTACATATCTTAGAAATCACTGCGGTTGGATTAATGAATTGTTTTATAAAAAAAGATTTATGTAATTTTAACTATTTTGATTGTTTTCTTTGAGCAAATATTGTTTTATCTTCTAGTCAGAAAAAATATTATTTATATTTTATATTATATATAACATATTTGGTTACAAATTCAATTGAAAAATTAACATAAAAATAAAAATAAAATCAAAATTAAAGATATGCTTTTTTTTTTAATTTTTTTTACAAAAACACTTTTTTTTTAGAAAAATTACTCACTCTTAAATACTACTACACATTTTCTTTTACTAATTTCTTTAGTTTTTTTAAATAATTTATTTTTATTTCAAAACACTCACATAGGTGATTAAATTCTAATTTGATCTAAAACTTTTATAGTTTTATAACTGTAACTTGTTTAATTGATTTTTTTACTTCATTTATGTTACAAGAAATATTTCCTTTTTATTTTGGGATGTTTTTATTTTAATTTATTGATAATCTGTCATTATCTTTGTTATGGTAAAATAATAATCTTAGGTCCATTAGCTCAAGATATGGACTCTGATTTATAAAGCAAAGGTCATTTTTTTTCTATTGAGATGTCTTTTTTTAGAGGATAAAATTATAAAGACAGTCATTGCATTACTCTAAAGCAGATAATACTTTATAACGAGCAAATTGCATACAGGCATATAAACAAGTAACTCCGAATTACTCAACTTACACAATGATATCTTGCTTACTCGATTTATTACTTGCACCATGACAAACTTGACCACTCAAAATCTAAATATTTTAATAATTATTTTTTTAATTTATTAAACTCATTAAATTTAAATTTTTTTATTTTGGTGCGAAAAAAAGAAGTGACAAATCAAATTAAATCTCCATGAACAACCATATTTCATGTTTGTCTTTGCGATACAAAGATAAGATTTGTTTGGGAAATTTTCTAAGCCATTTTTTAATAAATAAATAATCCAAAAAAAAGTTTAAATTGTTGAATGCCTGGAGATTCTGATTTTTTGATTGTTAATAAAAAGATCTTTAAGAGGAGGAAAAAAAATAAAAACCTTTCAAAAAAAAAAACAAGAATGACACTCTTTCCATTTGTCCTCACAATCAAATGAGTCATTTTGCACATGTTTAATATTTATTTTATATGTTATATGTTATATAAATATAAATATAAATAATTAAAATATATTAAAATATTATATAAATATAATATATATTAAATATTTTGTATTAATAACTTTTAAACATATAATATAATATTTATTATATTATTTTATATTTATTAAATATATAATTTTTTTATTTTATAAAAAATTTCTCAAATCTATCAATAATTACCAATAACAATCCAATTGAATTTTTTTTAAAATTGAGGTCAAATTGCTCAGGTAAAAAAAAATTAAACCATTTACATTAACAAGAACTATACATAAAAGAAAACTATTTTAATAATATAAATTTTTTTTTGGAAAATTAGTAGTAGATTGAAAATTTTTATCTAAACTTAAATATTACAAATTAATTTTAAAGAGTATTATATATATACCCCAAAAAAAAAAGAAATAGGCATATATATGGGAAAGAAATTTCTTTCAAATTCCCGAGTACCAAAAGCCAACAGTTTTGAGGGCTCGTGGTATCAGAAACTAAAAACTGCCTTTTCAGTCTCTTTCCTACGAATTTGCAAAAGTTGAATTCTTTTAATTATCCAAAAAACAAAAAAATAAATAATTGGGTATTTTGAACAGTCAACAGTAAAATAGGATGGATTGATGGGTGGATTTATGACGTAAGGATTAGATCATGAAACCTGTTCAAGAAACTAAAAAATCATATTACTTTTTTTTTAAAAGAAAAAAAAGATAATTTTTTTGAAAACTATATTTTTTTATCAGTAAATTTTTTTTTATTAATCAAATAATTTTTCGTAAAGCATATGTTGAATGTCAAAATGGGATATTATTATTATTATTATTTACTGGTTTACAATAAAAAAATAAATAAAGTCAGTTACATCCTTGCAAGAACCATGCAACTACAAATTCTCTCGTGATTATTGGAGTTGTTTTTAAAATATTATAAACCATTAACAATAACAAAATAAAATCTATTCATAACATACATGAGTTTTCTTTTCCTAATTTTATTTTAATTTTTTCTTTTAATTATATATTGGATTTCTTTTCTCAAACTCATTAGAAGTACTATTTCTAAGAAATTTATAATGATTTGGTTTGATTTTGTAATTTTGTTTTTTAAAAAAAGTCGTTTGAAATAGTTAAATATTTGCATCCCAAAGCATTTAATAGTAGTGTACGTGAGTAATTCTCATAATAAAACTATGACACCATAAAATTTAAATTAATTACTACTTACTAATAATGTACCACATTTCATTGTTTAACTTTTTATAATGATTAGTTTGATAATTATTTGCAACTTATCTTTTAAAGAAATAAATAATAATTTGAAGATAAAAAAATTATAAATATTAACATTTAAATTTTAAATTTATTAAATTTTATCTCTTACAAATAATTACATGAATCAAATAAATTAAGTCGTTCATTTGCTTATATAATATTTAAGGACAATATAATTATAAGAAAATTACTAGTTAGCCTTGTATTTTTTTTAATGGAAAACACGTTATCAATCTTAATTGACTTTTGCTACCTTGGATTGAGATAGATAAGCTTCCAAGATCTTAGACCTTAAGGTTTTAGTTGTACCTAGTAATATTAAGTATGATTATACGAATAATATATTTAAATATAAATAGATATATCAAAATTTATATAATATAAATTAATAAAGTATGAAAATCTCTTTAAATATAAAATATTTTAAATATTATAATACGATAAAATATATAAATATAATACAAATATATAAATTGATAAATTTAGTTTTAGTTTCCGTAACGTGACTGGCTTTAAACCAGTCCTTGATTGAGAGTATGCAATCAAACGATTTTATTGGCAAGTGAAATTCTAATAACTAATAACATGTTTCATATGTTGGCCATGTCTTAATAGGTCAAGCTGCTCTCTGTAACTCATAACTTGGTTCTAAGTTTATTGTATGAGTCTTGAGAGATCGGATAAGTAACGGCAAGAACACAAACTGTCATAAAATTTAAGGAATAAAGGGTTATCAATAATTATTTTTAAAAAATAAAAAATTACTCTTAGTAATTATTCTTTAAAATAGTGTCTTTTAAAAGTTTTGTTAATAATATTTATTTTTAATATTATTGAATTAGAGACAATATCATTTCTAATATAGTTAGATTTAAGATATAAAAAAAAAATTTTAATCATTTTTTTATTTTACTTTTAAAAATATTTTATTTTATAGCATAAACGAATATACTCACCTAACTTCGCGCAATATGAAAATGAAAGAAAATCAAAATCATGGGAAAGATTGTCAATAATACAGTCGGAACTAGGATTTTATTATTATTATTATTATTATTTGCTAGTCCGATTGGAACTTGAGGTAGACAAGAAATTCCGCATCAACACAATGGAAGAAAAATAAAACGGAAAGACTATTCGGCCGATGACAAGTAGGCCTTTTTTTTGTTTGGGGGGGGGGGGTGGGTTTAATTGGGATGCCACTAATTTATTACGTTTAGGTAACATCACCAAAACACTTGTTAAAAAATAAAGTTGCAATATAATAATTAATCTATAATAATGAAATAAAGTTATAATGTAACGAAATAGTTATATAATAATTTTATTCATCGAAATGAAATGACTGTTTTATATTATTCTAATGTTTAGTTGGTATGAATAGCTTATATGATGGTGAAGGAGTAGATGAAAAATATCTACAATACTCTTAAATTAAAATAAGTTTTATTTTTTAGCAATAAAAAAAACTGTAATAAAACAAAAAAATGGGAAAGTTTTCCTAAATCTTCCCCTTAAATTCAGTCGTCTAACAAAAATTGTGATTCATAAGTAAGGTTGGATGTTGGTTGCTCCACCAGTGCCTGTCTAGTTTGTGATTTACAAGTATTTGTCCGTGCTGTCTCAGTGATTTAAAAAATTTTCAAATTGTAAATACGATACGATTATATGACATAAATATAATATAAAAAATAATAAATTTTGACATAAAACACATGACATCGACATGAAAAAAATAGAATTATAACTTTGAAATAAGTTTTGGAGTATCCAAGGAAAATTGTTCTTCAATGTTCCTCTCAAGTCTCATTCATTAGGAGGTGATCTGAACTGATCAGTTTGTCTAATGTTGATGGGCATTGCTGTGGTGAAAAGTCTTATGTTGTTTTAAGTCCTTTTTGATCTATGATTCCAATATGAAAAAGGGGTTTTTTTGAGCTTGATTTCAATTTTCATAGGAGATTCCTTAGAAAAAAAATCTTGGAAAGGGTAATTTTGATGAAAAATTCATGGAAAATAATTTTTAAACCAAGTTTCCCCTTCCTCTTTCCCGGTTTGCAAAGTTTGAATTTGGAATAGAGATAGAGATATCAAAATGGACTGAACTTAAAAGAGTCAAAAATGGACTGCATAGGTGTTTGTGAGTTGAACCGTGATTTAGATTTTTTTTTATCTTTTTATCTAAATTTAGTTTGGCTCAAGCTTGGATCTACACATATTCATAAAATCTTGTTCAAGGTTCATAAAGTTTGGGCCGAGCCTACCCGCCCAGTCATAGATGGGCGTACCCTTCAAGGGAAAATAAAAAGATTTGAAAAAAAAAATCAAGATTGTTGGCCAAAAATCCTACATCTGTTGGGGATGCAGTTAATCATGAAATTGTTGATTCTAACGGGCAATGGGAGATGGTTGTAAGTATATCATTCTTAATCTTTTCTTCTAATTATCCCTGAGGATATAGGAAAGGTAAATTATATTTCATTTTTTTTTCCATCAAATTCATTTTACTTGTTAAAATTTGAACTCCAAACAGTTGTGATATCATTTTTCAAACATGAATCAAATTGAGCTCAATATCAGATTTTTCATCAAAATCATCTTTATTTCTGTAAATAAGACCCCTTGAGGCTTAAGTAAAATCACAGTTGAATATGCTTCCATGAAAATCAACATCTTTTCCTCCCATGAATCTCAAATTTCATGCGTAAGATGATGATGATGATGATGATGATGAT
>JBBYHK010000005.1:5816657-5840213 GCA_038382065.1 Adansonia grandidieri
GTTTTCCAGATCTGGAATCTTGGTTAAACAAGCTCAAATCTTTTGATTTTGAAATGAAAATGGTCTTACAATTATTCTCTAAATGTTTATGCCCTTTTTTTAAGTCAAAACCTTGAGTGGTATGATCAACGGGCTGTTTCATCATCCCAAACTACTCTGGGGCTGTGCAAATGAGTTTGTGATGCTCATGCCACTCTTTCCTTTCAATCATAGATGTTTGAACGTTAATAACTCAGGTTTGGACCCGTAGACATAAAAAAAGAGAGATATCTCCTGCTTTGCTTTGTCTTCTACTAGCAGCACAACTGTTGCAAATTGAAAAATCACTTTAAATTCCTAAATGATTTTTCATGAATTTTTTCTCTCAAAGCATGTCGAATTATCTTTAAAACGATGTCTTATTCACCCCCTGATCATTCTGAATGAGAGAGTTATAATTTTTCAAGTCTAAACTTTCAAAACCTCTGAAATTCAAACATGTATTTTGGTTGGGTTGTTCAGGCCCATTAAATGATTTTTCTAAAATTTTCAAACATTTTTCCTAAAAGATTCATGTAATCCCCTTTTCAAAAAGGCATCGCTTGCAATTTTTTGATACCAAATGAGTCCAGGGTGATTTTTCAAATTTTGACACACGTTGTCCCTCATATGCTCTGCCAGTAGCTCAATTAGTCCAAACTTGAAAATTTATTCCCTCGAAAAGTGACTTTTTCAGATATGGGGAATATTTTTAGGTTGATCCTTGTCAAGTTACCTTTTTAACGGTATCTTATCCACCCTCTAAAGCCTTCAAACTAATTTAGAATAACTTCCAGAAGTAGGATATCGCTATGTTGTCCCCTATTTTTGGTTATGGTCCAAGTTGAGTTGTCTTCCCGAATTTCATCTCAAGACATTCGAATGTCTCCATATCACCCCGATCAAACTCGAGAACATGCTTTGACCTCTAATTGGCTCGTACCAAGGCACAAACACATTTTACATCTTTACCTTCCTCATTCACAATAATTTTATTTGCCAAAAGTTGTTGAAAGGCTCACATTCGCTAAATCACAAAGGTTTTGCTAATTTAAGTTTTTCAACTTGACTTCTCTAAAGAGTGTCAGATGTATCACTTTTGGGGATACTCAAACCCTGCCCTTCCGAGGGGATACTCCAACCATATTCTTCAAAATCGTCGAGATTAAAAAAACATTTCTTTCTCAAAATGATTTCTCATCCATGGGGATACTCCAACCCCGACCTTCCAAAGGGATACTCCAACCCCGCTTTTCAAAATTGTCAAGATTAAAAAAAATTCTCCTTTGTCAAAATTATTTGTCATCCATGAGGATACTCCAACCACACCTTTCTGAAGGGATACTCTAACCCTATCTTTCAACTACAGTTAATTTTCTCCTTCTTGGACTTTCATGAATGTGTCAAACAAACCTTGTTTAATCAAGAAACCCAGGTGCATCTCGAAAATTGACAATTCGATTATTCGCAGATAATCGATGCCAATAGCAAGATAAATTCCAATGGTCCATCCCTTTTCTTTATCATTGCATTGAATGATCCATGTTATGTTACTTCATTTATTGCCTTACTAACATGATTTATTTGTGATGACTATATGCATTCATGTTTTCAAAACATTTTAAATAAAATTAAAGGTAATGTTCTATGTGAAGTATCTCTCCAGTGCCCAAAGTGGAACATTCCATTTTCAAAGTAAAATCCATAGGTTATTTTATTAAAAATCTCTATATTCCCTATCTCTCTAGGGTGTATATGAGATTAAATCTTTTTCATCATAACCTAGGTTTGTATTTCTATAAGATTCATGCATAAAAGAGGGTTATATTAAAATAGTGACAAGTTAAGATCGAAAAAATCAAAATCGAGATAAGACATAGCTAGTAAGGTATCATTTCGGGCGTCACAAAGAAGTTCATACCTCATCGCGGGTAACCAACTCCTGAACCCAAACGGCCAATCTTTGCATTACGTAGACCACAGGATCGATGTTTTAAGTTTCATAACTCAAAATATAGGTTTCAATGGGCTTTTGATCATGCCTAGCCCTAAATGATCGATGGCGACTCCAAAAATTGGCCATTTTGTGATAGTCATCCGAGACCAATAAGATAAGTGATTCATCTTATGGTCCCCCCTTACTGTGTCATAAGTTTAGAATCTGTACTTTCTCATTCTCATCAGTTGCAAAGGAAAAGTCTCGATCAGGAAGACATTCCAAGTTAAAAAATATTTTAAGTCGTACTCACTTATAGATTCGTAAGGGTCTACCCCGGGGTACGTTGCAACATACAATAGCTGATCTCTTCTCTCGATTATGTCGCAACATCAATCTCGCACTAGCTATTATTGTTGAAACCATTTGAACTCTCAGTTTTTACAAGAAAATGCATATGGTTGCTTCATCCGATGTGCATCCCTCCTTCATATTTGGCTTGTTAATCACTTTTGTCTCAAAAAAATAAGATGTTGTATAACTTTTGCCTGACTTAAGCTTTGTCTTCAAGGTACTTAAGAGTGAATAGCCTTAGGACAAGTCCAAAGAGCAATGGGTCCACAAATTTTGAAACCTTAAAGGTGAAGAGATGGCATGGAAAACTTTTTGTCTTTCCCTATAAATGATCATATATTGGTATGGAGATTACAATTGTGTACCGCTCATGGGATTATGGGGAAGCACTATCTACACATTTATTCTAGTCTTTTGACAATTCCAGTGCTAACAATTCATCCCTTTCATCCAATACCTAGAGTTGTGGGATTTTGACTTTGGTGAGCTCAGTTACAAATTAAAAGTTCAGCTAGTCATTCATGCATGGAAGCAAACCTGCTGCATGGAGAGATATTGGAGAGAGAGTAGTATAACCACAAGATATGATGAATGGAGGATCCATCGCATTAATAATGCCTTGCCCTTGTTCAGTGTTGGGACATCACAAACACCTTTGACAAATTTCCTTCTGAGATCGAATTGCTCAAGTGAGAGTTCGAACAAGAAAAGGTAACCTTCACTAAAAAGATTACTCGCTTAAAGGAAGAAAATGGTTAATTAGAAATGAACCTCTACCTCTAGAATAGTGAAATGAATCAGGTTGTCAAAGAAACCATCTTAAGGAAGATCTTGAGAGTTTAAGGAAAGATTATATGGCACTCAGCAAAGTAAGCAAGTCTCAAGGCCTTGGAAACTCATTAGTTGAGTGGAAAGCAAAAATTAATACTGTTGAGAAAGAACTGCATCGTTGTAAAGAAGATGTTAGGGTCAATAGGGAAAAGCTTGTTATAACTCGTGCATTCATATCAACCTATCAAAAAAAGAATAGACGATTAGTAGCTTGAGTTCAAGATTTGAAGCCAAACCATGTCGAGAATATGGCTTTGGCATTCAAAATCTAAAATCTAAAGCATTCTCTACAAGCTCACCAAGACTAAATCAATGAACTAGCAAAAGCCTTCAAATAGCAAGAGCAAGAATGGCTATAAATGATTGATCAGACACATTAAAACCATCAAGATCATTCCAGCTGTCTCATGGAGCAGATTCAGGTGGCCCAGTTGGAAGCCGAACATATGATGGATATGGCACGATCCTTGACGTACAATATTTTACCTATTGGAAATAATGAGCAAGACTTGTTATATTTCTTAGAGCATGTAATAAGATAATGTAACTGTACTAGGCATTTCTGAATGTAATCATGTGTAATCAGGATATTCTGTTGCTTTAATGAAAAACACTATTGGTGGAGCTACTCCTTAATCCAGTTGTCCCTTTTGCCTTTGCATGACTAAGCAGCCCAGTTGGAAGCCGAATACATGATGGATGTGGCATGATCCTTGACATACAGCCTATTGGAAACCATAAGCAAGACTTGTTATATTTCTTAGAGCATGTAATAAGATAATGTAACCATATTAGGTAGTGAATGTAATCATGTGTAATCAGGATACTCTGTTGCTTTAATGAAAAACACTATTGGTAGAGCTACTCCTTAATCCAGTTGTCCCTTTTGCATTTGCATGAATAACCCAATTCTTTTGTTATTTTATTCATTTATTTATCTTCATGATCACATACTCATTTTCATACCGTCAAACATGCTTATAACATAAAAGTCTAATCCGGTAATAATTTAAAGTGAAGGCGCTCTAAAACATGAAACCTACGGTTCGGCATTGGTATAACACTTTCAATTGTCGAAAAGCAATGGAAAACTATCACCAAGCCCATATTGAGAGACTTGAACTCATGTATAGGGAGTCTCAAGAGTAATCACTTTGTAGGAATGAAGAACTCCAAGCTCAAATTGCTAAGTTAACTAGGCTATTGTCCATGACTTTGAAGGAAAAAGAGCACACAAGCATAACCGATGCGGGAAAAGAACCTGTTAATCCTTAAAGCAATTTGAATGATGGTACTAAAGCCACCAATGCTTAGGAAAGGGCATTGCATTGACAACATCCTCTGGCAACAAATAACCCATCAACTCAACATTCATTTACATCAATTATACGGCAACATCTTATCTGGTTCAAGAATTTTAGGGTGCGAGCTTTTCACTAGTAAGGCTCATAGTCCCAGACCATGATGAACAAATGGAACAAGAAAAAATAAAAAGGTCATCAAAAAATGATAAAGACTTAAACAAATATCAGTCACTAGAGAAACGCCTTTGAGTCATTAAAGGAAGTGATAAATTTGGGATCGTGGACACAAAATTTAAGGCTGGTTTTGAGTCTCATTATCCCGTCTAAGTTCAAAGTGCCTAATTTTGAAAAATACAATGGGACTATTGACCTCACTACCTACCTTCACATGTACTACCGTAAAGTGGCTGGGTATAAGGAAAATGAGAAACTAATAATTTATTGCTTTTAGGATAGTCTGACTGGGGTAGCTATTCGATGGTATATAGGGCTTGATCCTGTAAGAATTCAAACATAGGCAGATTTTGCACATGTTTTCCTTGAACAATATAATCATGTGTCCAATTGGACTCTAGATTGCCTCTCCCTCATAAACATGGAAAAGAAATCCTCTAAAGGCTTTAGGTAATATGCCTAAAGGTGGAGATAGGAGTAGCTCAAGTTCATCCCCTTTTGACTGAAAATATGGTAGTTATGTTCACTAGCACCCTACAAGCTCTGTACTATGAAAGGATGGTGGAGAACACCATAAAAAATTTTGCCAATATAGTTATATTAGGTGAAATAATTGATAACACTGTTAAGAGTGGTAGGATATCCATTGGAGAATCATCCAGTTTAATTAAGAAGTCAGTAAATAAGGGTAAGAAGAAGGATGTAAATGTTGTTGCCAAAAGTCATGCCAAGATTAATCAAATTCGTATCCAGTGTAGGCTATGTACCCCCAAACATGTTAAATCAGAGTCTTAACCCTTACTCACCCGCAACAAAACCAATGCATGCCATCGAGTTTGTTTTAACAATGAGTTTTATAGCAAATCCTATTAAAAACATGGCCTAGAGTGCACAACCTTACAAACGAACAACACAAGAGCTCTAAACAATCAAAAAGCACTTTGAGTCACTCCCTTACTTCTATAAAGAAATTTACTCTTGTCTATTGGTAGGACAACTATTGGCCCTAGTATTCATAAACCTAGGATCACTACTATACCTTAGACTGTACGATGAAAATGTCTATTGTGAGTACCACACTGAAGCATAAGGCCATTCTATTGAGAATTGCTCCTCATTTAAGAGAAAGGTACAGTGTTTGCTAAAAAAAAAGTAATCAAGGTCAAACAAGGGCCTGGACCAAATGTTGGTACCAATCCACTCCGTAACCATGCCGAACCAAGAGTGAATACGATAATTGATAGGAAAAGTTTTTGGGTCAAAAGAAGCATTAAAGAAGTCAAAACACCAATGAGTAAGGTCTGAATAGTCTCAGGCCTAAAAAATTAGAGCAAAAAAATCATTGAGCCATCTTGCTGCCACTGTGGTCATGGGCACGATTTGCAACACTGCCTATCATTTTTAGGAATGGTCCCAGGGATGATGGGCTAGTCTAACATTAAGTTCTATGAGGAGAGAGGTGAGCACATTGGTTCATCTATTAATGCCATAGATGAGAAAAGGCCTACTGAAGACCGGATCTCAAGTTATCTATATCTTATAAGCATGGAAAAGAGAATTGATGAAAGTTTGAGGCAGTATGCTTCAAGATGGATGGAAGAAGGTGCCTATATTCATCCCTTGTTGACAGAAGAAAAGATGACTGTTAGCATCTTCACATTGTAAGCCTCTTACTACGAAAAGTAGCGAAAAACCTCCCAAAGAGCTTTGCGGACATAGTTGTACTCTATGGAATGATTGATAAGGTTATAAGAAATGAATCTAGTAGAAGAAATATTTGTAAAGGCAAAGGAAAAAGATAAATAAAGGCTAGTCAACAACCAAAATTTGGCACTCAAGCTAGTTCATCTCAAACTCGTGCTGAATTAGATCTAAGTAGAATGGTTATTAAAGAGAACTGTAAGATTGTAGAAAACACAGAGAAGGTCAAAACGCCAATGAATTTGGTTTGGCAAATCCTGGTGCAAGCTAAATTATTAATGTAGACAAAAAGACAAAGAAAAGAATTTTGCGTTAGTTTTTATTTTGCGTCTGTGATTAATTTTGCATTTGTGATTTTTGTACTATTTAAAGCCACACTCTTCAAACATGCAAAGAGTTTTATGTTATAGTTCAAAGGATGATGAACGAGGGTAGCATCAAATTCTGTAATGAAAACCAAACCCTGCATATTGAGTCTGCAAATACAGTATCATCTGTAAATACTATGGAAAAAGAAAAGGGCAATCCTCCTTACAGGATTGAAAGCCATTGATATTGTTTGGTAACCAACTGAGAGTCAAAGCCACCCTTGTTCAACCTGTGCCAAGGATAATCATTCAACTTCCATCCCTTTTCCTTTATAAGGACAGTAAAGTGGTTCCTTGGAACTATGAAAACAAAACCTCAATCATCAAAGAATCTAATTAGCAAGCCACAAATATTAACCTTAAAAGGGTTAACCACCTAACTGGGAATGGTAGATGCTATGCCTCGGCAGCATCAATAAGTGAAACTTAGCAAGAGAATACTAATCTTGTTCTTAAGGATTGAAGTTTGCAACCAAAAACTCATATTCGATAGCTGGTACAGAGCCAATGAATGAGAAAGAAGCTACAAAATTCTTTAAGTTCATCAAGTACAGTGAATACAGCATCATTGATCAATTGAACAAGCAACCTGCCAAGACATTTGTGTTGTCACTATCATTAAATTCTAAAGCTCACAGGAATTCCCTCCTCAAGGTTTTGAATAAGGCCTACATCTCTTTTGACATCTCTATAGGTCAGTTAGATCGCTTAGGGAGCAATATCACTATCGACAATTACATATCTTTCAACGATGATAAAATCCCGCATAAAGAAAGAAGAAATTACAAAGCCCTTAATATCGCTACATTCTGTAAATGCACCACATTGCCTAAGGTGCTCACTGATAACATGTCAGCTCTAAATGTAATGCCTGTGTATGCTTGAATGAGCTTTCCATTGATGCATCTCATATCCATAATAGCCATACGATTATGCAAGTATTCTACAGCAACATTGTGGGAAACATCACTATTCCACTCTAAATTAGCCCATGTACTTATGAGGTTGACTTTCATGTGATGAACATTGCTCTGTCATATAACTACCTGCTGAAAAGGCCTTGGATTCACTATGTAGGGGAGTACCATCATCTTTGCACTAAAAGTTGAAATTCATAATTGAGAACAAAGTTTTCAGTATCAAAAAAGAAGAAGATATCATTGCCGCTACCTCAACTGATGCCCCATATGTTGAACCTAATAAAGATATCCCATAATCCTATTTCCAATCTTTTGAGTTTGTCAATGCTACTTATGTTAAGGAAGGGTTGCCAATGGTTAAGCCTTGCTTATTGAAGAGCACTCATATGGGTCTGAAGTTAACTATTGGCAAAGGTGCCCAGGCCAGAAAAAGATTTGTAAAATGCCTTTAAAGAGTTGCTAAAGCCTTGAAAGTGTCAACCAGATTAACAAAAGAGAATTAGGATTGAAGCACAGTGCATAGCAGAAAAATGTGAAAAGAACAGTGAAAAAAGGATGGCTTCTCTATAGGGACAAGACACAGGGTATGAATCAGTGATAGTTTTGCCATTTTGAGAAAATTTTTGCTAAAGAGTACATATGAATACTGGCTTCACATTTTTATGCTCATACTAAACAAGGCATTTAAGAATCTCTCTATCAATGCAATTGATGAGCCAAAGATGCTAGCAACAAGCCCAGAGATTTGTCTATGCCCTCCAGGATTTGTTCTAAGTGTTTAGACTAAAACTAAGATTCTTGTATTGTTCACGTTTGTTTCAAAGTAATGCTATGAATTAAACCTACATGCTTTCACCCAAAAGCATTGCAGGATCCTTTGTATTGGCATCTTTTGTTGAGTATTATCAACAAAAATGACTAAGTATTATGTATTTCATCTTTTGTGTTCATAGTTCTTACCAACTCTGAAACCTTTCTCTATGTATTTTTCCACCTATATTGTTTTTTTTCCCTACATTTTCAGGTACCCCGATGAAGATGACACGAATACCCATATTGAAACTTTAGAAATCAATATCAAGCAGCCAATCCGCACTATTGAGGTCGAGTCTGAAGAGAATTCTGAAGAGAACCCTATACCCTTGGACTTGCTGAAACTAATTGAACAAGAAGAAAAACAGATATTACCTTATAAAGAACCTACCAAAACTATAAATCTTGGAACAGAAGAATAAAAAAAGTTAAAATCAAAACCTTTATAAAACCATCAACTTAAGCCGAACTAATAAGTCTCCCCCAAGAATATCTATACTTGCTCACCTGGTCCTACTAAGACATGCTTGGATTAGACTCCAACATTATGGTCCATCAACTTCCCCTCAAACCTGTGTGTGAGCCCATACAACAAAAGCCTAGAAGGATAAAACTTGAAATGCTTCTTAAGATCAAAGAAGAAGTTGAAAAACAATTTGAAATAGGATTTCTCGAGGTAGCCAAATATCCTAAATAGGTAACAAATATAGTCACAGTTGCTAAGAAGGATGATAAAGTGTAGATATGTGTAGATTATAGGGATCTAAACTGAGCTAGCCTAAAAGATAATTTCCCTTTACCTCACATTGACACCCTAGTAGACAACACTGCAAAAAATGCATTATTTTCTTCATGATGGATTTTCAGGCCATAACCAAATCAAAATGGTAGTTGAAGACATGAAAAAGAACACCTTTGTAACCATGTTGGGCATTTTCTACTATAAAATGATGCCCTTTGGGCTTAAGAACATTAGGTCAACCTACCAAAAGATGATGGTAACATTGTTCCATGATCTCACACATAAAGAATTCAAGGTCTACGTGGATATTTCATAGCAAAATTGCCAAAAGAGAGTGAACATGTGGCCAATTTGTGGAAACTCTTTAAAAAGCTTTGTACGTACCATCTCTAGCTAATCCTGCCAAATGCACAGTCAACATCGCATCTGATAAACTATTGGGCTTCATTATGAGCAGAAAAAGGAATAAAAGTTGATCTCAACAAGGTCAAGGCCATTCAAAATCTGCCACCACCTTGAACTCGAAAAGAAGTGATAAGTTTCTTGGAAAGGTTGAACTACATAGCCTGATTCATATCTCATTTGATCGACAAATGTGATCCAATCTTTTGGTTGATTCGAAAACAAAATCTTGGAGAATAGAATGAAGAGTGCAAAGAAGCCTTGTATAAGGTTAAACACTATCTTTTGAATCCACTGGTACTTGTGCTACCAGTGCTTGATCGACTTGTATTTATCAGTTTTTGACAAGTCCATGGGTTGTGTATTATGTTAACATGACAAATCAAGTAAGAAGGAACAAGCTACCTACTACCTGAGTAAGAAGTTCACAGAATATGAAAATAATTATTCATTTGTAG
Source organism: Adansonia grandidieri (assembly GCA_038382065.1). Lineage (NCBI taxonomy): Eukaryota > Viridiplantae > Streptophyta > Magnoliopsida > Malvales > Malvaceae > Adansonia > Adansonia grandidieri. Next base: position 5,826,679 of record JBBYHK010000005.1, read on the forward strand.
AAAAGCTATGTTATGCTCCAACTTGGATGACCTGGAGATTAAGACAATACATGTTGTACCACACTATGTGGCTAATTGCTAAACTCGATCCCATCAAGTATTTGTGAGAAGCTCCCACCTTGTCAAGGAGGTTAGCCTAGCAGTAAGTCCTACTTTCTGACTACGACATTATGTATGTGAACCAGAAAGCCATTAAGGGTAGCGCAATAACGGATTTTTTGGCAAGCTGAGCAACAGATAACTATCAGATTTAGACTTTAAATTTCTTAACAAGGACTTGATGTGTATATCTGAGGCAAAGAACACTATCGAGTACAGGTCATCTTGGAAAATGTACTTCGATAGAGATTCAAACATATTGGGGCATGGAATTAAGGCAATTCTCATCACGCCTGATGGAAACTATTACCTTTTTACTGCCAGATTAAACTTCGACAGCACCAACAATGTAGCTGAATATGAAGCCTGCACCATGGGACTCCAAGTAGCCATTGAAAAGGGTATTTGAACACTACAAGTATTTAGAGATTCATTTCTTGTCATTTACCAACTGAATGAAAAATGGAAAATACATGATGCTAAACTAATACACTGCAGGAATCTAATATCGAAGCTTAAAAAAGAGTTTGATAATATTAGCTTTCAAACATCTACCTCAAGAAAAAAACTAAATTGCTGGCGCCTTAGCTATCTTATAGTCTATGTTTAAAGTCAATCGAGAATTGAATGTTGCTTCTATTCAGATGAGTATCTAAACAGCCTCGGCACATTGTTAGAATATTAAAGAAGAGAAGGATGGCTTACCATGGTATCATGATATCCTTCAGTACATAAAGGATGAGTAATACCCCAAAGGTGCCACCGAAACTAACAAAAGAACCATCTAACGATTAGTTGCGATATTTATTTTGGATAGTGGGATTTTGTACAAGAAATGCTAGGATCAGGTGCTACTCCAATAAGTAGATACCTCTAAAGCCTAAAGAATACTTAAAGAAGTCCATGAAAGAATTTGTGGTATGCATCTTAATGGACACTGTATAGCAAAGTAAGTCATGCGATCAGGCTGTTATTGGTTAACACTTGAAAATGATTGCATTAACTATGCTCAAAAGTGCCACAAATGCCAAATCATCGCTGACAAAATCTGTGTCCTATTGACACCTTTACATGTTATGATAGCTTCATGGCCTTTTTCTATACGAGGCATGGACATGATTGGACTGATTACCCCTAAGGCTTTTAATTGGCATCACTTCAGTTTGGTTGTTATCGATTATTTCACCAAGTGGATAGAGGCAACTTCATATGCCAATGTCACCAGATCAATCATATGCAAATTTACGAAACAGGACATGATTTCTAGATATGGTCTGCCCGAGCAAATCATTACTGATAATGCACGCAACTTGAAAAACAAAATGATGCAAGCAGTCTGCTCTCAATTTAAGATTTAAAATCAAATCTCCATCCCATACCACCTAAAAATGAATAGGCAGTTGAAGCAGCAAACAAGAATATCAAGAAGATAGTTGAAAAGATGGCTGAGACATATAAAGATTGGCACAAAAAGTTATCTTTTCCAATACATGCCTATCATATAGTAGTACGTACTTCTATGGGTGCTACCCTGTTCTCCTTGGTCTATGACATAAAGGCTATTCTACCAATCGTGGTTGAAATTCTTTCACTCAGAGTATTGATGGAATCATAACTTGAAGAGGCTGAATGGGTTAAGAGCTGATATGAGCAGCTCAATCTCATCGAAGAGAAAAGAATTAAAGCTATCTATCGCGACCAGTTGTATCAAAAGTGTATGATGAGGGTCCATAACATAAAGGTCCATCCTCACTAGTTTTGAGAAAGTGACTTGGTACTCAAGCAAAGTCTCTTGATCCATAAAGATGCTCGAGGAAAATGGGCCCCAAATTAGGAAGGGCGGTACATGGTGAAACATATTTTTCAGAAAAGTCCTAATCTTAACTGAAATGAATGGCAATAACCTACCTAATCTTGTGAACTCTGATTTTGCTTTAGAAATACTATGCCTAAAAAAAGAGATTGTGGGATGAAAACATGAAAGGGCATTATATTTCTCCTTCTTCTTTTATTCTTAAAAAAAAAAGAAAACAAAAAGGAAAACTAGCTTAAGTTGAAAACTTGAGAGGGCAGCTTCAGTGACTAGACCCCTTTACCCAAAGCAAGTTAAGCCTAAACCATCACCAGCCTAAAAACCAATCAAGACTCCAAATCATAACCTAATTCACCTATTCCATGTCAACCTACCCTACCAAATCTCATCCTTACCTGCACCCGAGAAATGGAAACTACCTAACCTTGAAACCTTTATACCATCTTGGGGCAATTTAAAAAATCATCTTGTGAGTCAACCAACTCCACAAGGGTTAATTACTCGACAAAAGTTTCCAAGGACACTCAGTGGAAGACTCATGTCATCAACAGCTAACTAGCCGAGAAAACTGCTCTTCACTTTTCTGTATCTTAAAATCTTTTATGATCCTATAGTTTGGCATAACTTGTACCTTCTTTCTTTGAATTAAATAGAATTACTTGATTTATCGGAAAATCTTTTCATAACCCTGTATTCCATGTTGCATCATGTTTACCATTTAATTGATAATGCTTGATAAATGAACAAAACTAATAACAGGATTTCCTAGCATTACTTAGAAAGATGAAGCTTTCCTAGAATTTTGTTTCATGCCAAAATACCAAGAATGAACTCTTAGGGCCATAGTCTGTCTTGCCCTTGGACCGTATATTTTGAAAACATGCTCAAAACCTCCCCACAATAAACTCCAACCTAAAAACACAGGGCCAAAGTTCCTTTCAAATTGTCATCCTCAACCAGAATTTAGAATAATCTACCCAAAGCACCAAAGACATCTTTTGAATCATAATTGGCACAATGGAATCCTTCACACTTCTAAATTCAATGCAACAAAAGTTCCCATGCATGAGCCATCTAAGCTCAAATTTGTCTCTTCACATTGATGAACCTCTAACACCTTTGATAAACAACCTTAATATTCAAAGCCTCTAAAAATCTAGAGCAAGATTGACAAACCTTGGGGCAAAAGGCCACCTTATCAAACACATGAAAGAGCAAACAACCGTAGAAGGCCAAAATCCACCACTAGATCAGGCTCTTAAAATTATCATCTTTGCATCATTTAAACATGCATTTGCATCCTCATGCATCATACAACATTTAAAATCCTTCGGGTACCTCCTCTTGCATATAGAAGTTAAATTAGTAGGGAATCTAAGGTATAATTTGCTATTTTTGAGAAGCCTTGAAAAGCCCCATATAAGTATCTTTGACATTATGAGCTCATTGAAAATTGTCCAAGAGAGGTTTCTAAACTCATTTTCTTTTAGTCCTCAAAGAGCAAGACACTTACCAACCTCAAAGCGCACACAATCTGGTTGTATTTGTCTACCTCAGTCCACAAAGAGTTGGATGCTTATCGATTCAAAGCCTACATAAGCTAGTGGCACCTGTCTAAGGTCAAACCCAAGAAACAGCCTACCTTAATCCATAAAAAGTTAGATGCCTATCGACTCAAAGCCCACACAAACTTGTGGCACCTATCTGGGGTCAAACCTAGGAAAAAACCTACCTCAGTCCAGAAAGAGCCGGATGCCTATTGAGTCAAAGCTCACACAAGCTGGTGGCACTTATCTGGGGGTCAAACCCAAGAAACAACCTACTTCAATCCTTAAAAAGTAGGACGCCTGACTACGTCAAAGCCCACACAAGCTGGTGGCAAAATTACCTAGTAGAGAGGTTAAATCCTACAAAACTCTTCAAAATTTTCTTTTTGCATATATATATATTTAGCCTGTCTCGACATGATACTAAATAGCTCTCTATTATTTTTCATGGACACACAAAACCATTATTCCACCAAGTGAAATGACATATGTTTGTTTTTACCCTGTTCTTGACACTCTACAATAGCCAAAGAAGGGTAGCTGTAGACACCTCATTTTGTTCGGGTTAATTTTTGGCATCCGGAGACATAATTGAAAGTTGATAGAATCAGAAAATAAAAAATAAAAACTAAGGGATGATTGTCAGGTGCTATGTCGCTAGGCATTATTAAGCGACATGGCGTAAGGCAAAAAATTTTTTTGTGATCTAAAATGCCTATGGGTCACATTAAAGAACAATGTAAAATGAGGCATCAAAGGCCACTTTCATGGTGTCACCAGTGTCATTCGGAGGAGTACACGGATCAATTTCCCACTGTTTGTGACCAAAGTGAGGTAACTCAGGAAGCTACATATACGTACAAGTTATATTGGTACATAAGTATTAATAGGAAGCTTTTGTGTCACTGAAAATTTAAATTTTTATGTGTAGCATCAATACATGGGGTTTGGTTTCAAGACCTAATGAGATGTATTGATACCCATCATTATTGCATCGATACAAACATTGGCAATAGCTTTAGTTGTGATTTTTGGCAAAATGTATTAATACACAAGCTTGAGTATCAATACAAGTTCATGAAATATTGATACACACCTTTAAGTCTCTAGACTGGAACAAATTTTTACTCTTGGTATCGATACATGCTTCATTGTATCGATACTCATGGGTAAAAATTACCTTGTGCATCGATATATAATGTTATATATCGATACACAATGGCATTTTTGCCCTATTCTAGCCATTTTTAGCTAGTGCACCACTGATTCAAAATTTGATTCAAACATGTTTCTTGCACCAAAAAATCATCAAAATTCATATTGGGCTTTGTCTTTGGGTTTGTGATTGGATTTAAACAAAATTTTGAGGCCTAAATAGCTAATAACAAAGGATATTTCATCACATTATGCAATTTGTCAAAGGGTAAAGCTGAATTTTCTAAATGCTCAGTTGCATAAAGTAGCCTCGATCCACTATTTTTGCTGAGCAAACCAATGGGTTTGCATGACAACTGAGCATAGTACCTGATCTCTGAATGAGGTATATACACCAAAACCCAAAAATGCCCTTGCTTTTTCATCTCTTGTCTTTATAGTCACACAGCTATACAAGCCAACATTAGACTTAGTTGAAGGGGACCATACCAAAAAGAAAAAAAATACTCTCAGCAGAAAAACACCCACTTCTAGATATTCCCTCAATATTCCCCAGCCACCAAAAACCAATAAATTTTTTTCCATTCTCGAAACCCTTTAAAACCATCTCCAAAAATTTTTCTAAAAACTTCCATTTCACTCATATTTCCTCTCGAAACTCCCTTTTATCCATACCTAAATAAAAGCCCCTATTTTGATCACTTTTTTTATTGTTCAACCCTAAAAAAGATGCATTCAAAATTGTCGTTCAGAGAAAAAGCTGAAGCTTAAAACTTTTGGTATATTTTCTCCACTTGACTCTGCATATTCTCTGATTTTTCAAGATTATCATCATCTTAGTGACCTCTTTATGTTACCATGACCCTTCAAAGGTTCATATGTATTATTGCTACCGTGTTTGTGGTAGTCTTAGGATGTTGATGTTCTTTTGATGCTTTGATATTGATGGTAGGCCAAATATCTTGTCTTTCATTCTGTCATCAAAACGGCCCCTTATTTATGCTTTTTTGTCATGTTTTATCCATTTTCATATGCTTAACACATGTTTGAATGTTTGTATAACAAGCATTAAGTATGTTCATGCATTTTCTTGCATTTTAAGGTGTCTCATAACATAAAAATGCTGTCTTGACAACTCTAGCATACTTTTCATCACATAAATATGTTCATATCACTTCCATGCATCTTCTTTGTCATCTCTTTGCAATTTGTTACCTTTTGCATGTCAAATTGTCATTTTTGTGTGTTTACATGTGTAATACTTTTTTATCTTTGTGTATGTTGTATTTTATTCATGATTTGTTTGTCAAAATGCACGATTGTCTGTTATACAAATTTGATTTTCAAAAATAAATCCCCAAATTAAGTTCATGTTACATCCAGTAGATGAAGTATAGTATGAATTTAATGTTTTCATAAAATTAGTCTTTAAATTTTAGGGACAAACTAAAGCTTTTAGGCCTAGATTCATGGAATAAAATGCTACTTTCTTTTGTTAAAGTATTAAGCCTTGATCTTGAGTCCAATACGCTCTTTAGTGATATGGTTAACAGGTTGTTTCATCATCCCAAACTACTTTGGGATTGAGGAATGAATTCATGATGCCTATGTTACTTGCCCCTTGCTGTCACGGATGTTCGAATGTCTTAGACTCGAGTTTACCCTTGAAAAAAGCCCGAAAATACTAAATAACCTCCCTGTTTTTGCTCTGGTAGCATTACAGTCCAAGTCTGAAAAATTATTTTCAAGTCGTAAATAATTTTTTTGGAATTTTTTGATATTTTTCCCTTAAAGGGCATTGAAATACCTTTCCAACGATGTCTTGTTAGCCATCGGATCATTCCAGATGAAAGAATTACATTTCTTCAAACTTTTATTGTTTGAAACCCCTGAAATTAGCAACCAATTTTTGATCAGGCCATTTTGGCCTACCAAGTGATTTCTTTGAACTCTTTGAATATTTTACCAAAAAGTTTATGAAATTCCCTTTTCGAAAAGGCATTTTTTACGATTTAATGATTCTGAATGACTCCGAATGATTTTTCCAAATTCTATAATGCCCAATCCCTATACACATTGCTAGTGTCGAGATAGACCTAATTTTGAAAATAAATTCCACCCAGAAAGTGATTTTCTAGGATTCTTGGAATATTTTTATATTAAATCTTATCAAGTTATCTTTCCAAGGTACTTCATTTACCCCCTAATGCCTTTAGATGAACCCATAATAAATTTGAGAAAGGAGATGACACGATGTTGTCCCCCTTTTTTAACCCAATTTTTGAAATGCCTTTATAGAGACATTCGAATGACTCAAAATGCTTTCGATTGGTTCCCCTACAACATAAGTCCTTTAGGCTCGGATCAAGGCTTAAGACAAAAATATATTTTATACAAATCTTTAGTTTCTATTTCAAAATCCTTTTTAAAAGAACTTTTCTTTTCAAACATAAAAAATTTGCATCTTTGGGGATACTCCAACCCTTTACTCCGAGGGGATACTCCAACCTCATTTCTTACTAAGAAACTTGAGTTTTCTCTTGGATTTATTCGAGATTCTTAATTATTTTAAATCAGCAAAAATTTTCATTTTTGGGGATACTTCAACCCCATTACTCTAAAGGGATATTTCAACCATGTTTTTCATTAAAAAATTGAATTCTCTCTTTATTCCTAATTATTACCATAACTTTATCCTTGGGGATACTCCAAACTTGTTTTTACCTCAAAAAATCCAAAAATTTTCTCTCTTTCGGATGCCCCGAATTATTTTGATTAAAATCTTTTCCGTCTTCAAATTATCATCAAATCCAAACCCATCTTTAAATTGTCATCTTCGTTATTCTTCAATAGTTGAAGACAAACTAAGAAATACATTTCGATCATTCCTCATTTTTACTTTTTTTTTTTGTGATTGTTTTTTAATGATATTCTTATATATTTTTTCCTCTTACTAACACGTTTTGTTTCGTAGTGATTATCAAGTATTTATATTTAAAATTTGTTTTCCAATAAAATTTACAAGGCAATGTTCTGTGTTGGTATCCCCCTAGTGCCAATATGGAATATCCAAATTTTTAAAATTTAATCCGAAAATTATTTTCATAAAAAATCTCTATACTCCTCATTGCCTTTGTGGTGCTTAGGTGATGTCAAATTATCTTTCAAAACCAGATATACGTTTTCAACAAAAGTTCATGCATTAAAGGGGATTATATCTAAATGATGACCAAATGGAACTGTTTAAGCTGAAACCAAAGCGAGACATAGTAGGTATCGATTTCAGCTGTCATAGGGGTGCTAATCTTTCCTCACGCGTAACCAACTCCTGAACCCAACCAACGAATCTCTGGACTTTGTAGATCTTGATATCGATGTTTCAAATTTTGTAACTTAGAATATTGTTTTTAATAAGCATCTGAGCCTGACTAGCCAGAAATGACCGGTGATAACTCCAAGTTTATGGGCGCTTTGTGGTGGCCATCCGAAACTAATTGGACGAACGATTCGCCCGACGGTCTCTCTCCCCTTCATATTACTATGCCCAATCCAAATCCCAATCATGGGATAACTCAAAGGCTTGACCATCACTAATATCATATATTTTTAAGTCGAGTGCGTTAAACCTTTTAGATCATCCAAAGTTTTAATGGCGGCCACGTGATGACAATGGTCAAATAATGTACTTATGTTAAAATATGAATTTAGTTCATTTACAATTACTTGAAAAAATTTTGTACTTGTACCTTTTTGGATTTCAAATTTCTATCCAATTTAAGAAATGATTAACAGTATAACCATTATTAGAATATTATTATTAAAATAATAATATTGTTATACTAAATAATATTTATTATTTAAATAATTAGAGATATTAATTTTGTCTATATTAATATTTATTACTAAAATATAAAAATATTTAAGTTTAATAATATTCTAAGATAGAAATATTTAAAATTAAATATTTGAACTTTACTTTCTTGAGCATTGTATACGTTTCAAATATTTCTCAATATAATCAAGAGTTACAACACTCTTACCTTTAGAATATGGAAATAACTTAAGTTAGGATGATCATAAAAGTAAGATTTTTAGGCACCAATAAAATAGTACCACATTATTATTCTTAGAGAGTTATAATTGTTATAGTAATCTCATTGCCACCTGATCAATTTCATTGAATCAATTAACTTTTAACTCTTGTTGAGATGAAAACTAAAAATCTCAAAATAAAAAACTAAGTCGATCATTCTTCAACATACCTGGGGGTTCTCATCGGTAATATCTTGCTTGGATTTGGGGTTGGTCTTGCCAATCAGGTAACTAGCTTCTTTCAAAATCTCCTTTTGTTAATATTGTACTCACTTTATTCAAGTAGTTTTTTTTTAAAAAAACAAGAAAACATACACATTATTCGCAAATAATTATATACTTAAAAAAAAAAAGTCAATCTGATTATTTGTTCAGACCTATTTGATGTAAGATATATGTGGAAATTTTGGAATATAAGATTTACAACATTGGTAGTATTTTTGAATAGAATTGGATCGGGAAACAGCTTGGGTTTGAATCTCATATGGTTGAATTTTTTTCCGCTAAGTCAAATATTATTGATTAACCAAAAGCTTAGAACGCTAAAGCTGGCTAGCATACGAACTTCACCAAGGAGAAATACCTAAAGCATGATGCATTGAAAACATCCCAAAGCCTAAAAAGTCTTAATAGAAGCCAGAAAATAAAGAAATAATGAATAAAAACCACTAACACGAATAGTTTCTAACCAAGTTAAACAAAACAGAAGAAAGAAAAAGGCCAATTCACTTTAACATACGAGCGGCACACCTCAGTTATCAGAAAGTCACATTCTCGAATTGAACCTTGGATTCCATATTCCTCAATATACAACAACCAACTGCCAACGTCAGCTACTATAATGCCAAAGTCTAACATGTCTTCATCCCTGGACTGTAAAGCATCATTTTGAAAAACAAATTTTCCTGCATCCAAACAACTCTAATTCCACATAACTTATTTCAATTTTTTCTGCATCATAGACAGCTCTAATTTTCCTTGTGTTGCTTACATTGTTTTTATTATCAATTACTATTCACATAAATATACAGAATTATGACAGGGAATACATCTATGGAAGGAGACAAGATCATTATCGGAGATAATTCTTCTGAAGATAAAGCAAACGTTGTGGTTAAACATATACAAGATGAGATTGATGTTGATTCAATTGATGAACTAATGGGCAGCCAACGCTTAAATTTTTTACCTATAGCAGCCTTTTTGAACCACGCAAGGGAATGCAATTTGATGAATTGGAAAATGCCAAGACTTGTTGTGAGGCATGTTTAAGACAAAAAGGTTTCAGTATGGGAAAAAGTCATACTCGATTGTCTCGCAAAGATAACTCTTTGATTAGAGTAGATTACACTCGTTCGAGGGAAGGCTTACAACAAAACATTGTCAAAAAAAGAATGGAAACTGTGAGGAACCTGCAGAAACAAGAATTGGCCGCAAACAATGATAGGTTTGAAAAAGTTGAAGATAAATGGTAGCATGTAAGTTTCTAGATAATCACAATCATGAGCTTCTTACGCCTAGAAATATAAGTTTTCTTCGTAAACATTGAAAAATAACAATAGCCTAAAAGAATCTTATTAATACATTGAATGAAGTAGGTGTGCCTACCCGAAAAATCGTATCAGTTTTGAGTCAAGAATCTGGTGGCCAGTAGAATATTGGTTGTACCTTAGTTGATGTCCAAAATTATATAGGAAATAAAAGAAAGAGGCTTTTTAAAGAAGGGGATGTACAGAGGGTATGCAAGTACTTCAAAGAATGTGAAATAAAAATTCCTGGTTTCCTTATGCAATTCAAGTTGATGAAAATGGTTGCATGGGACATTGCTTTTGGCCAGATGCGAGATCGAGAATGACATACCAGTATTTTGGAGATGTTATCACTTTGATGCTACATATCTAGCAAATTAGTATGGTATGCCTTTTGTACCATTCATTGGTGTCAACCGTCATCATCAATCAATAATGTTCAAATGTGCTTTATTGGTGAATGAAACTACTGAATATTACATATGGTAACTATCCACTTGGCCTGAGGCGATGCTTGGTCGTTCCCCGAGAAATATTATCACTTATGACAATCTAGCTATGGGCAAGGCCATTGCCTAGTACTACTTAGACATTGTGCAACTGGCATATTTTACAAAAAAAATTCCACAACCTTCGGCACATATTTACAATAGATATCCTCTGTTTCACGATGAACCATTGCATTCATGATAAATTTACAATTGAAGAGTTTAAATTAGAATGGAATGACATTATCTATAACTATGGCTTAACAAAATAATTGGTTGCAAGATTTATATGTACGACACGAATAGTAGGTTCTGCATATTTGAGAACAGCGTTTTGTGCTAGAATGTCAACAACATAATGGAGTAAGGGTATGAATAATTTTTTTTTTTTTTTTAAGGATTTTGTTCATTCTAGCACATTAGAAAGTGCTTCTGTTTATCAATATGAATAGGCCTTGAATGCACAGTCTGTTGAGGAGAAAGAAAAAGAAGAGAAAATGATGAACTCTAAAGCAATTTTTAAGACATGTTACAACATCGAAGTTGCAGCTGCAAAATCTTACACTAGAAAAATGTTTCTTAAATTTCGAAAAGAACTTTTTTCTAGTCAAAAATTGAAGGTAGCCAAACTTGATGAAAATTAGGTGAAAAATATATAAAGTGATACCTTTTGGGAAGGAAACTCTGGCATATGAAGTAGCATTCACAAAATCTGATAACAAAGGCATATGTACATGGCACATGTTCGAGTTTGTTGAGATTTTATGCAGTCGTATTTTTGCAGTGTTTTCGGAAAAATCCTTGATGGAAGCACTTGATCCACAATTTGTCTTAAAGAGATGGACAATAAATGCTAAAAAAACGAGTTGTTGATCAAAATTTTGGAGACGTTATATAAGTTGAGGGACAAGTTTTTGCGATTTCTCTGAGAAATATTTAGATGCTGCAAGTTTTAGAAATTGTTTAACATGGTTCAAAATTACGTCAGAAACTATGAAAATCCTTCTCTAACTTTGCAAAAAGTTCTTGAAGAGCTTTTATCCATGGGTGACGGTGAAAATGACACAATTTTAGGGGATGACGATTTAAAAGACACAACTCAATCTCAAATTAATCAAATGCTATCAAATATCTCTCCCATTCTAATCTAGAAGACCTTTTGTCTGTCCCGACTAAAGGAAGACGAAAGTCCTTGAGACAAAAAAATCCAAGAAAAAACTATTTGGCAGGAAAAAAGTGTGCCTTGTGCTAAAAGCCTGGACACACAAAAGACGACAGTCCTAGTAGTAAACAATTAAGGTATATTTGAATAGCTTAATTGGTTTAGATTAACTTATTTCTTTCTTTTTTCTTTTTCCTTTTTCTTTGAAGGGAGGATATAAGTTTCACATCAACAATGACTGATGCAATGCCACCTAACCAAAGAGATAATCTTCTAGATGTAAATTAATTAGGCAATTACATTTTTGAAAATAATATTATAAGGGATTAACGTTTTCTTTATAAGCGATATATATATATATATATATATGACTCTTATATCGGAACCTTGTCGAACAAGTCTGTCTCATTCAATATCATCATTCACTACATCTCAAAATTCTAATCCTCAATCATATACGATAAAATGTTATTTGATAATTCTATTTATTTAAATTGTTAGATATGTTATTTTACTACATTTTTCTTGCTATTTGGTTATATTGTCGGATTTAATGAGAGAGCAACACCTGAATACATATGGATAGCACTAAATTCAGATTTAATTCGCCCTTGCCAAGTTAGCATTTTAGAAGGATAATGAGAGAACAATACTTGAATGCATGTGGGTAGCACTAAAATTTCCTTGTGAAGTTGGCTTGTTAGTAGGATTTTTTTGGTTCACGCTTTTTTTTTTGTTGAATATACCTTAGATTGATATTTATAGTGTTTTCTTATTAAATAGAACTTAATTTGAGATTCAACAGTGCCAATAAATTTTCTTATTAAATTTTACTGTAATTGTTTGTCATTCTTTTGTAATGTATATTTCTATCAAAAGAGTTCAAACTAACAAGTCTTCTTTAATGAAAGGTGGGCACATGATGGACTACTTGAGAAGGAAAAGTACTAATATAAGATTTTCATAAAACATAAAAGAAATATCTACGCTCATTTTCATCATCAGCATTTATCATAAATAAATATTCCTAAAATGTTAGGGAAACAGAACAAAAGAAAATAGCTTTCAAGTGAACTTTCAAAATTAGAGACACTACAAATAAAAAACTAAATTGGGCACTCAAAAGAGGATACTTAAGCTTAAATCATTTTTGGTGGGTTTGTGTGAATTTTTCTTGCAATAAATCCATAAAAAAAAATCAACGAAGACGATGGTCATTTTGGTGAAACACTAGAGATACAAGTTGAGCACGTCCTAGTTAATGTCGAAGGCAAAAAGAAAAAGTAAAGTTAAAATTTGCTAATAGAAAGAAAACTAAAGTAGCAACAACCCGGTGATAAATAAATAAAAGGGACACAGCTAAGGAAAGAAGATGACCCTTGAATTGAATGTACATCGCATCATGAGACTTAAACAAACTCTAACCAGGATCTCAAGCTAGATTCTCAATGTAATATTTGGCAACTTAATACCATTTGAAACAAAATTTTCAAAAACCATCAAAATTTTGAGGCAAAAAACGATGAACTTATACATAAATTCAATTAATAGTTTAAATACGGTGATAAGAGCAACCTGGCCATCTGGGAAGGATAAATTGAAAAGGAATATACTTGGCAATCATAACGATATCTTGTAGTGACTAATAGA
>JBBYHK010000005.1:5846628-5862309 GCA_038382065.1 Adansonia grandidieri
AAATTACGATTCACTCTATAATAAAAATAAATATAAAATGCTCAACATTTTAATGGAAAATATAAAAATATTTTATGATAGCTTAAAAGTGGGACATAATTTCAACAGTCAAAAAGATCCAAAAAAGAAAAGAATATATAATAACCGTTAAACTTTAATAGGTTAGCTAACGCAACATTGCCTTAGTAAAGTTAAAAAAATAATGAGTCACCAAAAAATCAATCAAAAGAATGGGGAGAAAAGGGAAGCTGAATGACTCATCCCATCGAAAAAGAAAATAATAAAGTTTAGCTTGTTTATTTTTCAATAAAATGATAGAGAATAAATAAAGAACTACATTAATTAAACTATTTCATTCCCTAATAAAAAAAATAATACTATCTTTGATTGTGGAAAACCAGTCAAGCACTTGGTTTTATATCAACAATCACTTCCTTAATTTAATTGATTGATTAATTAGTTGTTTTCCTAATTATTGCATTGAGAGTCCATTTGTTTCTTAAAAAGATTTTCGAAAATATTTTTATATATTTTTATATTTAATAAACAAAAAATAAATTTCGGTTCAGCATAAAATTTATTCTTTCTTTTTTTTTTTTTTTGAAAAATATCTTTAGCTTTTGAAAAACATAGAAGATATTATCCGAAAGTTGAAGTAAAGCAAAAATGATCAATCTCCAATCTCTGGGATCAATTTGTTCTTGAATCAAAGCAAACGAGTATCGATCGCCTACGTATTGAGATTGATCCCCCGAAAATAAAAATTAAAATAAAGTAAAAAAAAAGATCGACCCTTCTAAGTATAAGGATCAATCCTTTTCATATTAATACAAATTTGCTGAAAGCTACTAAATAACGAAAAATATTTTATAGAATCATTCAAATAACAAAAATTCAACTTTTTTTTCAAAATAAATTTATTTTTCAATTTTTAAAAAAAGTTTTTCACAAAATAAAAAACACAAATAATAATAGATTCTTAAAAAAAAAAAACCCAAATAATAATAACTCTAAAAATATATACTTTCTTGTTTGGGGATGGTCTAAGTGGTGGGTTTCAGTATAGGGTTTTGCACTAACTTTTTACAAAATATTGCCACTAGTTTTTGTTTCTTGCGGGTTTCATTGCCTTGTCATGTGCATGCAAAGCTTCCATCTCGTACATAAGGAACAAAAGAAATAAGTTTTTAGTATTATTATTGTTATTATTATCGCCCTATTAAAATTATTATACTTAAGGAAGGCACATAGGAAATTTCATGTACATTTTTAAATGTGTATCAACCAAAAAGTAGGCCTTTTAATAATCAAACATGCAATGTTTTGGAAACAAGAGAAAATCTTAAAGTTATAACTTTAAATGAACTCAAATTGGCTTTTGAGTGAGTGTAGGACTAGAATTTTAGATGGTTTGACATATGTATTAATTTGTACCCTAATTGGGAACAAAAATCAAATGCTTGAAATTAAGGTATCAAATTAACCACGTTTTTTACATCTAAATTAATGAATTTAAGAAATTAATGCACATATTAGTTAGTTTAATTTTTTTTATATTTATTAACTTAAAATGAAGTATAGTGTTAAAATTGAATCCGCCGAATTGTAAACATTTAACTTCTAATTTTAATGATTAGTATTGATGATAATAGACTTAATAAGAGTACTTAATAGGGACGAGATAAGAAAATGATAAAAAATAATATTCTCTTTATATCCTTAGAACTTTTTAGAGATTCAATTTTAAAAGATAGCAATTAGGGACGATTTTTTTATCTCTGAAAGTTTTAAGAATAATTTTTTACCTTTTAAAGATAATTATTAATCATTCTCAATTCTTCTAAATTTTGTAATGAAACCAAAACATTATTTTCCATTTTAAACCTATTAGTGATTTCACTATCATTAACACGTACTCCTTAAGATTATCATATTAGGTAAATTATTTTTTTTCAGTGCATTATTTAATATAAAATATGATTATCATTAGTAATTTACCAACTTTAACATGGTTGCACATTTATGGAAAAAAAATTAATAATAGAATAAAAATATTAGAGATAATTAATCCACACTCTTTAATAAATTTAATTTCCAAAGAGGAAGACAGGATACCTTGTTGCAATGGAAAAGTCTATGTTTGTGTTGGGAAGTTCATACCTAATTGGCCATATCCACATTATTTTTAAGTTTTAATGGATAATTAACTTACATCAAAATTGATTGATTATTAAGCCTATAATGTTGGGCACAATTTGACATTGAAATCTTTTAGTTTGGATATTCAAAATCATATTGTTAAAAGATGGCAAGATTTATGAGATGGGAAGACAATAATTGTTTTTCTAAGAACACAAAACTTATTATTTAAAATAATCCAAATTCAAAATAATCAAAATTAAATCAATCCTATGTCACCTCTAATTTACGTCCGAAATTAATATAATTTAAAATCATCCAAATTCAAAAATAATTTAGTCCAAATCAATTTTACTATGAAATTAATAAGAAAAAGATGGTAAAATAAAAGAATCAATAAATGGTTGAAACGAAAAAAGAAATTATAAAAGCTATAATTTAAAATTTTAATACATCGAAAATTATCTTTTAAAATTAATTATATAAATTAATTATACTAAACACAAAATCGATTAGAATTATATTAACATAATCAAAAGTATATTTAAACTCGTAATCTCTTTCTAAAAAATTCTTAAGAATTTATGTTTTCGATACAAACTATTTATAATCAAAATATTCTTCACATGCATCGAAACTAATTTAATAATTAAAAAAAAGCCCTATTTCTTAACAAAGTAAGTGATATAGTTAGGGCTCTCTAGAAGTTCGTTGTAAATTGTTGTAACCCTTTTGTTAGACGTTATTTATTTATTTTTTGGTACTGATATAAGAGATAAGTTACTTGATAAATTAAAAATAAAAAATATTTAAATTAGCACTCACCAATTTTAATCATTTTTAACCATTAAATTAATAAATTATTGATAGAACATTTTTTATTTGTTTTTTATTATTATGTTTTTGTTGGAGAACAGCAAAAATGAGTTTTGGAAAGAGACAAACAGATTCTGGTTTTTGGTCCAAAGGGCCGACGAGAAAAAAGAGAAAAGTGAGGCACAGCCAGCCAACATCACTACCAACACAAGAACAACGCCCTTCAAACCATAAGCAAACCCAAAAAGAAAAAAGAGGGAGAGAGAGAGAGAGAGAGAGAGAGAGAGAGAGGGACACAGACAATACAAACCCACCTCCACCCACACGAGCGGTTCTCGAGTTGCATGCTGCCAACCCCAAAATCCACCCTTACGTTACTCAAATTTAAATCAAATATATGAATATATAAATACATATTTAAAATAAATATTTTTAATTTTTTACGTATTTAAAAATAATATTTTAATATTTATATTTAAATATATGTTAATATAAATATAAAGTATAAATTTAAAAAATAGCAATCCCAATAACATAGCCCACACCCTCCACGGTACTTCCCTCTAATCTTCAGCCCTGATCACATTTATCCTCTGTTTTTTTTTTTTTTAAATACATGAAGAAAAGGGCAAGAAAGGAAAGAGAAAAAGAACTAAAAGCCTTGCCTTTTAAACCTTGATTTCCCCTCGATTCTTCTCTGCCCCACACATTAAATTTGATTACCAAGACACCAACTCTCCCTCGTATTTTTTTTTTTTTCACTCTTCTTTCTCTCTTCCCAAGCATTCCCTTCAAATGGTTCTGAGATATAGCTAGCTAGCTTCTTTCTTCTTTGATCATCCGTTTCCTTTCTTCTTTATTCTCTAACAGAAATTTTTTTCTTGGTTTTCTTTTCTGGGTTATCCTGGTTTTTTATGATAATGAGTCTACAAACTCTAAATAATGATTTTAACTGCTACTCTGGGTTGGTTAAAGAGATGAACTTTTTAGCTCCTCCCGCTGCCGCTACTGCTACTATTTTTTCTGCTTCTGTAGAGAAAGATACAACAAATTCTCGAATGGGGTTTCAGATTCCAAGCTCTCTAATGGAACAAAGCAATAAATGTTTGAGCTTTGAGCCATTAGAAAGCAGGGGAGCCATGGGAGCTGCTGCTAACTGTGATGGAACAGATGGGTTTTTGGGAGTTGGAGAAAAGGGACTGTCTTTGCATTTAGGTCATGAAGATGAAAGTAACAAGTACTCAGGTGCTCTTGGTGGTAGCTGCAAAAATGGACACGCTAAGCTTTGTTGCAGAGGTCATTGGAGACCAGCAGAAGATTCTAAGCTAAAAGAACTTGTAGTTCAATTTGGTCCTCAAAATTGGAACTTGATAGCTGAACATCTTGAAGGAAGATCAGGTAAACCTCAAAATCTTTATGTCAAACAAAAATCAACTTTCTATGCAAACCCTTTTGTTGAGATTTATCTTCACCTTACAAAAGGAAAGTTTTTTTTTTTTTTTGCTTTTTCCTATATTTTTAAGGGAAGATCGATTAAATCAATTAAAGTTCCATTTTGTTATCATTAGTTTTGTAAAAGTTTAAACTTTTTTGCTTAACAGATGCTGTTTTTTTTGTATGATTTGTCAGGTAAGAGTTGCAGATTAAGATGGTTTAACCAGCTAGATCCAAGAATTAACAGGAAAGCTTTTACTGAGGAAGAAGAAGAGAGGCTGTTAGCTGCACATAGGCTATATGGTAACAAATGGGCAATGATTGCTAGACTGTTCCCTGGCAGGACTGATAATGCAATAAAGAACCATTGGCATGTGATCATGGCTAGGAAAAATAGGGAGCAATCAAGCATTTATAGAAGGAGAAAGCCTTCTTTTGCCTCTCAGACCATCCCTAAAGGCTTGGATTTGATTGTTCAAAATAATGCTCGCAGTGACCAATCAACAATTTCTAGCAACTTTGATGAATCTGCCTCTACTTGCACTGATCTAGCCCTCACTCCTTCATCAGCTAAAGTATCCCATGGGGTTTTCACCAGTTTTAACCCAGTTCACCAAATGGGTATCGCTTACTTTTCCCATTTTTATCAATTTGCTACTTTTTTCAGGGTGGGTTGATTTTATTTTTATATTATCTAATAGTATATGTTTTTTTGCAGGTTCATCAGGTGAACAAGTTGCGACCAGGGGAAATGGAAATGGGGATTTTGACAAGTTTTATGGCAATGGTAATGTGTTTAACCAACAAGGAGGACCAATGGGAGTGGTTATAGGTGTGGACCAATCTGCTCACTCATCAGATTCAAACTCAGAAGTTTCAGCAGCTGAGTCAGTGGGCACAAATAGGACCAAGTCCAACCACTCCATGTCTGGGAAAAGCGGAAATGGAAATCAGAAGATCAACAACATCATCATGCCCTTCATCGATTTCCTTGGAGTTGGAGCTTCTTAAAAATGACTATGGGGGAAGTTTTGTTTAAAGGTTAAAAACTAAAGAGATCCAGCCGAATCAGATGAAAGCATAAAAAGAAAAAAAATAGAACAAAAGTTTTGTTGGGCAAACTTAGCCAGTTGGAAAATTAAGCTCTACCCGGTGGGCAAAAATTGCAGCTTTTTCTATAGGTCTCGTCATCTCTATAGTCTTTGTTTGTATAGTTTAGTTCCATTAATGGAAAAAAAAAAAGAGCTATAGTTTAAAAAAAAAAAGTCTAAAAAAATAGAGATAGAAGAGTTCTGAGCAGTAATGACTTTCAACAATATGGTAAAAAATCTGCAAACTTTTATTTGCATTAATTTTGGACTTGTCTAAGGCATATTTGTCTCTGTATGAACGGTGAAAGCAAAAGCCAAAGCTTTATTTCCTGTTCATATCTATATCTATATATATATATATATATATCATTAACTCAATTGAATGAATCTGCCCGACTTTCATGACATTTCATAACTGTCTTTATCTTTGATTTGATTTTCTTTGACCATGTGTTACATGCTCCTACTCCTGGCAACTGATGCCATGAATTTTCTTTTACCTTCTAGTCAATCGGTTTCATGTCGCCAGGACCACATTGAAGGAAACGTCAGCAAAATTTCGTTGCTTGGCTACATCAAATGGAGGTCCACAAATCTTGTATTAATAGTTTCATGATTTAAATCTTCACGGTTGTTAGACCTGTTTCAAGCCGGATTGTAATTTAATTTTTTATTTTTTATTTAAATTTAATTTATTTTTTAAAATATATAAAAATATTATTTTTATAATTAAATTAAAATAAAAATTATCTTTTATTAAATAAAAATAATTCGAGTTGAACAAAATAATTTAAATTATTAAATTTAATACTCATTATCAATCAAATATGTCAAACTCAACAAATTATTTAACTCTTAAATAGGTCTAGTTGTTATATACTGTATACTCAGTTATAATTAATTTATAGTTGAGAAATTTTCAAAGGAGAAATTAACTTAACAATTTGCCCACTTGGGTGTTTGTTTCAATGGTAAATGAATGTATATATATATATATATATATATAACTGTATATCCAGAAATCCATTAAAAAAAAAAAAAGAATGAAAGCAAAAATGTTGAGAAGTCTAAATTTTGACTGGTTTGAGAAACGGTGTCAGTACTAGAATCCAAAAGACCATTGCAGTTAATTCTTCTACACATCCTGTCAGTAAGACTTGAACCACTTATAATTTTCAGATTAAATAGTGTAATCTATGAATAAATACATTGACCAGAATCTAACACATATTTATGCAAAGAAAATTGAGCATATCTATCAAATATATGTATATATGTATATATATATATATAATATTGTTTTTAACACACAAATTTTAACTGTTTTTATTATATTTTGGGAGTCATTTTTATATCTAAAGGACAAAAAAAGTATTTCATCTATTGTTAATGAATTTTCTTAGATTTCACTAGCTCTATTAGTAAGTTGAAATATATTACTTGAAGCATATTTTTAGAAAAAATAATTTTAAGAAAATGAAAGACATTATAACCGCTTAATCTTATTTATAAAGTTAAAATATTTCATAATTAGTATATAAAAGTAAAACTCGAAAAAGCCCAAAAAGATAATAAAGCCATATTTTTACATTCAAGCAACTTTCAATGGTTTGATTTAGTAGACGATTGGATGAAATTCTGGTTCCTTGGAAGCTTTTGGGTCTGGATATCCCCATATTTATAAATGGGCTAGCTTGCTGGGTGAGTATTATTCTATTTGAATTGATTTAATCATTTCAATTAATTAATTTTAATTAATTTAATTTAATTTATTTATTTTTTTAATTAATTAATTTTAAAAGTTAATTTATTCGATTAACTCAATCAATTGTTAGTTGTCAAAATTAATAACTGAATAGACTCTAAACCGATCAAAATGGAGCGATGCTCGCTCTTAAAGCAAACGTGAAGAACTAATGAGCGAATACTTGAATTCAGGCACAAGAAAATTGAATAAATCGAATCAAACTATTATTTCTGGGCCTTTCATCAAACTTTTTTTTCATCTGAAGTGCTCTTTTAATCCCGTGGCCTCTCACTTTCTCTATGCAAGGAATTTGCCGCAGCCAACCTTTACAAGTATGAGGATAAAGGGTTCGTTCGGTTCTCCTTCGTTTGTATCATTCATAAGTATAATTTTCATAAATTGGTCTGAAGAATGTAAAGGTATGGAACATGGCCTCCATTTTGAAACACATTTGGACTTTGTTCAGCAATGCTGGTTCACTTTGGTGGCTTGAATAAAGCCCTACCCACTAAAGAGAACAGATTTTTGGCAAGCAAAAATACCAAATTTGTATGGTTGGAGTTGGAGAAGAATACTAAAGCTAAGAGGAATTGCACAAAATCTTATTATCCTCCCCAACAATGGCAATGGAAGAGCTGTGTGGACAGCCTCGAATACTATCTCACATCCTTGGAAGCATTTGAGGACCAAACATAACAAAGTGCCTTGTCATAATCTGATATGGATTTCATTTCACATCCCTAATGTTAAAATCTTAGATTGGTGGACGAGAAGGAAAAGAGAGAAAAGAAAAGAAAAAGTTTCTTATATTTCTTATGTTGTAAAAGTATTAGTACAAATAGATATTTATATATAAAGAACTAAACTGAATAAGGAAATAAAAAATAATTGAGTTAAATTAAATAAGAAAATAGTAACAATTGAGCTAAATTAAATAAAAAAATAAAAATCAATTAACTAATTGACATACTAAAATTATGTTAAATAAGTTGACTAATTTATTGTCTTAACACATAAATTTTCTTTTATTGCTTGGTTAGCTATATTGGACAGGTTGAGCACCTTGAGTAGGCTATGCTATCTGTTCCTGAAAGAAGCCGAATGTAGAGACCATTTATTTTATGCTTGCTCTTTCTCCAAACAGCTCTGGCAAAATGTCTGGTTTATTTCGTGAGTCAATAGAGCTTTTGTTAGATGGGAAGATGACCTCCAATGGGCAATTTGTAACTCTAAAGGTAAAACTTTTTAAGTCTACTTTATTGAGATTTATTTGGACAGCTTTTTATCTATTATATTTGGTGGAAGAGGAACTTGCGAAGACACTTAACAAGAAAGAAAACCCCAGAAGAACTTTCAGTTAATAGTTGCAGTAGTGAGGGCGTGATTTTGTATAGCTTCAAATATTTGTGATAATGATGTAAATAATCCTTTGTGCCGAAAATGGGGTATTAGCAACGATTGACATGTAAGGCTATACCTTTTATATATATATATATATATATATATGTATGTATACAGAGAGAGAGAGAGAGCAGTACGTTCTGCTTCTTTTTTGGATGTGGAATGAAAAATTTTCAATTATCCAAAAAAATTAATTTTCGTAATTACTAAATAAATTTATATGTATGAATAAAAAATAAAAGACTTGGTCTTAATCCAAGGATTGGGTAAAGAGATGAGATCACAAGTTCTTTGAAAATTTTAGTCACTCAAAACAATCACATTAATTAATTCAAAGTGATACAATTTTGTCCCATAAAAGGGAAAAGAAAAGTTATACAATATCATATGCAAGCATACATCGGGAAGTTAAAACAAAAGAGGGGAAACCCTTAAAAGGCCAGTGCATTTCAAACTAAATATTTTAGGAGTTATAAAACTCTTCTATTGGGGCTATTAGCTTATATGAAGAACTTCAAAAAATCAAAGTCCGAATCGGTTTGTTCAGTTTAAATTATAAGGGAAAATGAACTAATCTCGAATAGAGTTGAGTTTCAAGCAAATTCGTCTTGCTTTGCCAACACAATTTAGAAGGCTGATCAACGTCGTCTGGGATTAAAAACTCTGCAATTTTTCCTGATTTCTCCAGCTTTTCCAACAAGAACTTGGATGCTTCCCATCTTTACCATGGCCTGAGCAAACCTGGTTCGAAATAGTGCCTCATTTCTTGCGTAACGCGAAACAATTCTTCTGGATAATCGATCATTAGCTAGTTCTTGATCAATTTGCATTACCCCTCTTTTCAGACCAATCTGCTTGAAGAACTGATTATCAACGGCGAAAGGTGTGCCCTGGTCTAGAAATGCTGTAGGGTCAGGATTGGAAGCGCTGGCTGCACCACAAATTGTCCTTAGCTTCGTAAACAAAGCATGATCCATTGTCGGGTCAGGGCGACCGGTTCCTTGGAAACTTGTAATCCTGTCTAGGAGGAAGCTACAATGAGCAACACCAACTGTATGTGCACCTAAAAGGGTGACCATATCATCTAGGGTCATATTTTTTGCCCTGAAAGCTTGAAAAGCCTGTGAAACCGACATTGTCGGGCCTGGCAAGTTTACTTCGTCGGGATCTGATACTAGACCGTCTCGCCTTCCTGTAGGAACTGGATAAAAGGGTCCCCCTGATAGAAATACAGCATCTCGGGTTGCTAGTGTTATAATGTCTGCACAAGAAACTTTTGAAGGACATGCTGCCTCTAGGTCTTTCTTTGCTTCATCGATCAGCTCGAATCCACGTACTGTCGAGTTAGGGCCTGCATCTTTCTCTGATTGGTTGTTACTGGTCGAGTCTATGAGAATGGATGCGTCACAACCCTACATAAAAAATTCGAACTCATTTGGTATTCAAATCATATCTTTAGATTATATTTGTGTATGAAGTAGAATGCCAGAAGCATAAAGTTGTTAACATATTCTTTTAACAACAAAGGTATAAGCTTACGTTTTTCTATATATTTAAAAGGTTTTTGGAGAATCATATCTTTATATACATATCTAAAAATATGTTTGACAAGGGTATACAGGTATAAGCAACAATCTAACAACAATTTCTTGTTCATGCAAAGAGGTTTTTGCAACAACAATTTAATATTTTGCAATGTTTTTTAATTCATGTAGAATTAGTAAAGAAATTCAACTTGTAAACATACCTAATTAGTTTCTTGTTGACTATATATGTGTTTGTCAAGTTAGAAAAGGCTAAAATAAAATTAATGCAATTGTTAAAACCTTATATGAGCCCAACCAACTCAAATAAAAATCAAAATGAACGACAGTACTAAATCCATCATTATATTCATGCTATATACTATTTGCATAGTTAAAAGATATAAAATAGAGTTCGAGCCACAAGGGTTAAAGGAGCTTGTGTTTTAAATTATGTGAAGATGTAAAAGAAGAAAAAAGCTTACTCTAACGAAACAGTCATGGAAATGCATGCGAAGCAAGGCTGCAGTGATGGATTTACCACGATTGAAACGTCTTCGAACAGCTGCTTGAACTATGGATTCTGCTTGTGGACAGCTTGTCTTGTAAAAACCAACCCTTAGATTTGCTAAGGCAATAGGAAGAACCAAAAGAAAAAACAGAAATGTAACCTTCAATCTCATGATTTTCCTTCCTTTTTTTTTTCTTGGGTATATGAATAAATTGAAGTTGTTGGGCTTATTAAGAACACATTCGAGGATATGTATATATAGTCGGAGAATTTATTAAAGGCTTGTGGTTGGCCACTAAGGATATTGAAACGTGCATAGGTCAAGTTTTCAGTATAGAACACGGTTTCAGAAGCATATCATTGGCAATTATGTGTTGTTTAATTTTGTTTATAAAATCACAACGGAACTAGTTGAGTTGACAAAAAGATAAATATGAGGTAGAACAAAGTATGAGATAGAATAAAGAAAATACACAAAGATGCTGGCATTCGAATCTTGTATCGTTAAATGTCATTTTTTATAAATATATATATATATATTTATATGTTTTGCAGCAAGTGGGATGTAAAATTGTTGAAGGATCAAGGGTGGTCTGCACGAATTGGGTATTAGATAAGTTTTTTTTGAATTCGGATAAGTTAGACTTATTAGTTAATAAAAATTTAATATCTTTATTTAAATTTAATTATAAAAGTATGTAAATATTAACATAAAAATAAAATTTAAATAACATAATAAAAAATAAAACAGACTTTTGGATCAATCTGGGTCTGCTTCAACTTAGACCTAGAAAAAAATTTTAAATTTTCGAACAATAACTCGACCTGACCTGATTTATAAACAGATATACTAAAAAGCATAAATGTCATTTATCAACAAGAAACATTGTAATTTCTAATTGAGCAAATTGTATTAAAAAATATAATTAATCCCTTAAACCATATATTAATTATGACGTTTTAGCATCATTGAAAATGAAAATTTTTATTTTATTACATTTATCCATAATTGAAAAAGTCGAATTATATTCATATATATATATATATATGATTATATATAAAACACGCTTAATTTCAATTAATATTTCTCCATCTTATGTCTATCCAACTATTTTGTTAATAAGTTTGCTAGCTAGGAATGAAGAGGCTTGCACGTTTGAAGGATCCTCAATGTATTGACCATCACCCCCTCCCCCCCGCCCAAAAAAAAAATAACTTGGCTAAATAATTAATTTATCTTTGCCCGACAAGAAAGGATACATTTGATTTTCTTTATATATATATATATATATATATATATATATGTCAAAATTAAAGGTTGACTAAAAATAAAAAATGTGTTTGTTATTCCTTGTATAATATTAGAGTAAAATATGATAAATTGTTCGATTAATATTTGTATATAAAGAATTTGGAAATTTGGGTTCTATGTGTCCACTACAATAATTAATTTTTAAGGTCCAAGGGGAACTTTTGTCCAATTCAACATCCTTATAATCATAGATTCATAGCATTGTGTTTGGTGTGAGGGAAAGGAAATTGAGAGGAAAGGAAATGTTTTTTTTTTTTTTGAAATTTTCATTCTGTATGAAGAAAGGAAAAAAAAAAAAAAAAGAGGGAAATACTATTAATCTAATTCTAATGATTGCGTTAAAAAATAGAATATGTTGTTATAAATTCAATCATTAGATTTTTTTTTCCCTTTTCTCTTCTCTTTTTTCCTACTTAAAAAACTAGCATTATGTTGGTGTGGGAAGGAAAGAAAATAGAATGGGTAAATATTCATTTGGTTCTTGTATTGGTCGAATTTTTTGTTAACTTATTATCTAAACTTTTATTCTGTCATACATATTGATTTCTTAAAATAGAGTCATTGTTCAATGCTAACGTGACAGAAAATAATTAATGAAAGCTTCGAACTCAGAAAAAAAGTCACATCATCTGTTTCACTCTAACCTAAAAATTTTTTCAAAAATTTTTAAAATATTTTAATATTAATTTTTATAATTTTTAATATTTTGAATTTTTGTTTCGTGATGATGTAGTATTTTTTCATATGTCAAGCTCTTATTGGTTGTTTTCTACCACATCAACATTTAACTAATGATATTAGTTTAAAGGGCTAATGTGTACTACAAAATGAAAGTTCTTATACTAAGTTGATAATTGTTTCTCTTCAAGAACCAAACTGAAAATCAGTTAAAGTGTAGGGACTAAACGAGTATTAGAACTGTTCAAATGCTTTGTAGCCCGCTCGCCCGACACGAATCACTGTTTATTATTAAAATAATATTTTATTTAAATTTAATTATAAAAATATATAATATTATAAAAATAATTTTTTAATATTTTAAATAATAATTCGAGTTATTGAATTGAACCAAATTCTAGCTTAGATTTAGGACCGCAATCCAATTGACTCATGACGAGTATTTAACTCAACATAGAATAGTGTTAGTTGTAGGAACCACAACACATTGTATTCTTACCCCTGCATATAAAATCCACGAGGATAAAGGCAAACAGACGGATTTAAAGGGAAAAAGTGAACTTGCAAGAAGTCATGAATTTAGCTTAGTACTTTGTTTCTTGATTGAGAGCCTCGATTATGCCAATAAAAAAAAAGGGGATTTACAACTTCGCAAAGTGACTCTCAATTCTTTGAAAAACAGAGGACAAAAAACAAGGTTATAACAGCAAATTAAGAAATTGATATGTGCAAAGAGAATCACAACTAATGTGGCAAACTGGTAACTGCGAGACTTTTCACAATAATCAGCTTCAAATTGTTGATACAAAGAAAGACTTCACAGTAATCTCAAAATTCATAAAGATGGCAAAAGTGGTGACAGCAAGGTGCCACTAATATGAGGGTGAGAATCACAATCTAGTTGTGGCTAAACCTGTTGTATTAGACTAGGCATCTAACAAGCAGGTGACATAAAATCACTTAAATGAACCCATATGATCTAGAATTCGGATATATATCCGAATCTGACATACACTTTCAAATCCAAGTAACATAGGTAAGTGCTAAGCACACTCCAGTGCAACCTGCAAACACAAAATGCCCCAAGGATTCCACCACTAAAAGCGCTACAATGTTTCCATTACTATAAACTGCATGCTCCAACTGCTTTCCCAAATCTATTCACATTTCACAATAATGATACACCAATCTAGATCTCAAGGAGAATGTATGCTAAATGCTGATCCTACTTTTTGTCACTGCTATTAGAACTTTGAATTGCAAAAGCTGATCCAATTCGGAGAAGTGGGATTTGAGCAAAATGTAGCCCTGTTAAAGTTAATCACCATATTGGGGAAATTTAATTGCTTTTACAGAGAAGGACCTATGTTCAATTATTTGGAGGATTGTATCCCTATACTCATCTTCGAATATGTGTCAGATATCGGTGTCGGACTATAGAAGAATGATTCGTGACATTGTTGTAGCAGTAACCAACCATATTTTGAAGCACAAATTGCAGCACCAAAAATTTCATGCTCTTCATTCTTTATGTTCTTTGTGATGTAAAATTGGTTGTTAGGAGATGGAATATGAGGACATGAACTCAGCTGAGTCATGGGCTCCTCCATTATTGAGATCAAACTGCCAGAGATGGCCAAGTAGCCACGGAACATTCCTTTCATGTGAAGGAACTTCAGCTTTAGTTACTGATATTCATTACAATTGGACCAGCATTAGTCACGTTCTACAAACCACGATATGCGATCGAATCCGGGTCCAAAATTTAAATCCTGCTGCCACCCTAAGTTTTCATTCTTCGGTAATATCTTTCACAAACAAGCAACGGCTTCCACTGAAGAACTTTAACTAGAGTAAGAAAGCTTGAGTCTCAAACTTTTGCTATGTCTCCTGGTTTGCCAAATGATTCAAATTGTTGTTCTAAGTAAATTCAGACAATAATCTCTCATCATACAAGGAAAAACCAGATCAATTTAAGCAGCTATATATGTAGATTTATATATATTTGTGAATTCATCATAAATCTAAACAAAACTTTTGTCCCATGCATGCTATTAAATTAGCAGATAAACACTTGCAAACTTCAGAAAACCATTTTCACTTACAAGCATTCTTATAAACTCAAGTTATTAATTATGTCTGAAAAATTAAGATTTGCGTTGTAAATCTGTGAATTGAACCACTACTGTAATGACAAAGGGATACAAAAAATTTACAGCTCAAAATTGAGATTTTGAGTTTTAAAAAATGTGACTTTTTTTACATTGATTTTTCGAATAAAGTTATTGCAGCTTGACTCGATATGTGAGAGTTTTTTTTTTTTTTTTTTTTCATTACTCGTCCGTTTTAGACCATAAAACAGGGATTTGTGACTCTCCTTTTAATAGTATATTTACACGGACCCAAACCTTAATTCTTCTCTATAAGCATGAGTATATATTACCATTTATGTCACACTCGTTTAGGTACATGAGAAACAAAGTTTTCAAACCAATTAAACACCACAAAAGCAATCAAAGGGTTTGGGTTCATATTTTTTTCTCCAATTAAGGGATGGGGCTTTTAACATGTTTAAAAAAAATTCCAAATTTAAAAATTCTAAGTGGTATTCATCATATTTAAAATTCAAATTTTAATATTTAAAATTTTATTTTTTATTTTTAAATTATAACCTTTTGTGAAAAAATAAATAAATAAATAAAAATCTAAACAAGAAAAAGTAATAATAGCAAAATTATGAAATGTATTAGAAAAGAATTGTTTTCATTTTTAATAGAAAAAGTTTAAATTCTCCTAAAATCTAATAGCAAAGTCCACTTGTTTCTAAAATTATGTTCCTTATGGCTTAAGGTATATTATAATAATCAACTTTAATTTTTTTAATTGTTAATTTAAGGTTTTTTTTTCTTATCAAGAAGTGCTTTTAAGATAATCTAACTTTAAGTCGAGAATACATACACTTTCTCATTAGAGCACAGTTCCTGAAAATCATAAAAACTTTTCCACAATAATAATAATAATAATAATAA
>JBBYHK010000005.1:5899013-5910086 GCA_038382065.1 Adansonia grandidieri
ATTTTATTTATTTTACTTTTCCTTTTTGGCCTTTACAAAGTCCTCAATCAGGTCTAAAATCGACTGCTACATCTATGATTTTCTTTAGCCAAAATCTAAGGCCGAACAAAACTTGCAAGAAAATCGAAAATTGGTTTCAATCATAGTGTTCGATTTTATTTTAATTTAATTTTTATTAAATTATCTAATAATAATTAAATATATTTGATTCGGTTCAATTTTAGTTCATAATTTAAAAATATAATAATTTGAATTAAATCAAATTTTATTTTTATGATATTAAAATAAATATTTATTTTTTAATTAATGAAAAGTTTTTAAAATATTTTTGAGAATTTTTTAAAGAACCATTAAATCGAATTGATCCAATAAAATTCAATTTGTTGGATTTGGTTATATATTCTCTTCAATTTAGTTTGGATTCAATTTTTAAAAAATTAAAATATTTTAAACTAATTATAATTTTTTTTAAATTGAACTAAACAATTATCAACCCTAAGCTGTATCCAATTTTTTCTTGCTTGGTATTGGTGAAACTATGGGACAAAGGTATGGTTAATTATATTCCCTTATTTCCTTAACCCTCTCACCATCCACTTCCTACAAAAATAAATATTCTCCCACATTGTAGAACTCACCAAACTATTGCTTTATCCTGCGCCAAGGAAAACAAAAATAATAATCATAAAAGGATATATATTCCTGAGAGAACTGCTTTAACACTACATGCAAACGGTTAATTCCCCTATCTTGGATTGTACTTCTCTCTTCCAAGTTTAGCTAATAAAAGGAAAACGAGTTTGATCCTATAGCTCAATCTTACATCGTGTGTTTCTCGAGACCACGTTGATTATCTTTACCTTTTTATTGCAATTATGGAAGATCTCAGTTCTGGGTCATTGCCTTCTGATCCTTTGGCTCCTTTTTTTGTTTTATCTTTTGGGAAATACAGCGTCTGAATACTTTTGTTATTCTCTTGAAAGCTTGTCAAGCTTGCTGAACTTGTCCCTTGCACTTGCTGGTGTTACACTCTTGTCTCTTGGCAACGGTGCCCCTGATATGTTTTCCAGCAGTCTCCTTCATGTATAATGGAACACAGGACATTGGCCTGAATACAATTCTGAGTAGTGCTTTCTTTGTGACTTGTGTCTTGGTCGGAACGATAAGCACTTCCGTGCACCGGAAACGAGCTCGGGTTAACAAACCCGCCTTTGTAAGAGATGTTTGCTACCTCCTCTTGGTTCTTGCATCCTTAATTTCGATATTGATTTATGGGAGAATCAGTCCTTGGGGAGCAATGGCTTTTGCTTCAATGTATGTTCTTTATGTTATTCTTGTTTACATCACATACATTTTTTGGAATCGGGGTGACATAAAGGACGTCATGGATTCTGATTGGAGTTATAACTCCGGTTTGACCATACCAATTTTGAATGGGATCGAATCGAATGTTTAGAGGAAGGGAATCTGGAAGATGAAAAGGGAGTAGTAGAAATCAGGAAATGTTGCATTTGTTTAAGAATATCAGCTCCTTGCAGTGTGTTACTTTCGGTCGTAGAGATGCCCCTTATTTTACCTAGGAGATTGACAATTCCAATTGCTTGTCAAGAGAGTTGGTCTAGGCCAATAGCAGTTGCTTCAGTAACATTGGCACCAAATCTCTTATCTCTACTTTGGGACCTTCAAGATGACAATCTCACCTTCAACACCGGTCCGCTAGTCTATGGAGTCGGTTCCTGTTCGGGATCACTTTCGGGGTTGTGGCATACTTTAAAACCAAAAAATCTAGCCCTCCAAAGAAATGCTTGTTCCCTTGGCCAGCTGGAGAGTTCTTAATGAGTGTGATTTGGAGCTACATTATAGCTCAAGAACTGGTTGGCCTATTAATCTCACTTGGCCGCATCAATGGAATCAGTCACCCTATCCTTGGCCTGACAGTCCTTGCTTGGGGCAACTCACTGGGAGATCTAATAACCAACTTGACAATGGTATTGAATGGTGGTCCACAAGGGGCACAAGTGGCTCTATCAGGCTGCTATGCTGGTCCTATCTTCAACACCCCTTTGGTTTAGGCATGTCCCTTATTGTCTCAACCTGGTATGGATTATACCCTTCATCTGTACAGGTCCCTAAAGACCCTTATCTTCTTGAAACACTGGGTTTTCTAACTGCAGGCTTGGTATGGGCACTTTTGGCTCTGCCATTGAGAGATATGAGGCTTGATGGGGTCTTAGGAGGAGGGCTTTTCCTTATCTACTCGACTTGTATGGCTTTACGGCTGATTCATTTAGTTGGACCCCTCCAATTTCATACCTTTACGTAGTACTTTCATTTCAATTGTAAACCATATGTAATTATTGGATGTATATATAGATTGCAGTCAATTTTTCGCATGCTAACCAACTAATTTACTGTTTGTATTTTCATTGACAGGTATATACAAATTATGTTACCCGTTTAGAGTGAACTTACTTATATTACGTTGGTCGTGTTAAAAGACATTTAATTTATTTATATTATGTTTTCAATTTTGTACTTTCTCAAATGCACAAGAAAATGAAAAAAAAAAAAAAAGAAGCCAAAGTTAACCCTAATATATTGTATAATATAACATCAAATTAACTTTGCCCAAAAAAAAAAAAAGAAGCAAAACTAAAAGGTTGGTCCATTGGAGCCGAAACACACATTTTTTCTAAAATCACAGATATATCAAGTTTATTAAAAATAAATATTAAAAACATTCATTAAGAACAGTTTAGAAAGGCCATTTAATCAATATCTTAGCCAAATTTCGTAATCTTGATGAAGTCCCACGGGAAGAAGTTGAGGATGAAGATCTTGAATAATCAAACTCAAATTTGCTTTGAGATTTTTAGTATAGCTATTTTATTACCTTGAGAGATTTTCTTGGATTTCTGCCGAGAATTTGTTCTTGTTTCTCTTAACATATCAGTCATGCATGGCCTATCATACTCTTGGCTATCCCACGAAGCGGTTGACGGCGATGGCAATAGCCTGACCGCCGGCGGGACAATCTTTGGGGTTCCTGGTCGTGACTCCCATTGGAAAGGAACTTCGCCGATGCTCCGCCGGTAAGGAACACCTGTTAAATTATCAATGGAAGAATTATTCCTTGCAAGAATTTTACGCAAAAATAATTCATTTACTTGAAGAGCAGAAAATGTTTTTTCTTCAACATTGCTATCTTTATCGTCCATTTTAAAACCACACAGAAGAAATTAAATTAAACCCATGTTATAAATAAATAGTGAAAATGTGTTCCTGTTTTATAGTAAGGGAAGTAAAAGAAAAATCTAATCATATCAAACTAAAATAGAAATAATATTCATTTAACATGTAAATATGATGGTATAAAATCTCTAATCGCATAAAATAAAAATTTCGCTTGGTATTCAAATTCCTATATTAGAAATTTATGCTTCTAAATACGTTAGGCCTAGCAGTATTTGGATTTTTTGCAAAGTCACATAATAATCAGGATAGGTAAACGTTCTTCCAAGCAAACTTACTGCCATATATTTAAAAATTTGCTTTGCATTTCTCTTGCTTATTTAAAAAAAAAAAAATCTTTTATCTTTTACTAATTTAAGTATCAAAATCATCTCGAATCTCAAACAAACTCCTTCCTCTAGAAGACATAAACAGAATATAACACTTCTATAAAAATAAATGAAGCATTCTCTATTGTACAATTGTGTATACTCGGACATAGCTCTCAACTTTTCATTTATTTCTAAATTATATCATTTTGTCTTAATAAAGAAGAAAAATATTATTAATCTTACTATTCATCTAGACTAGATCTACGTACGGACTACTTAGGTTTGGGTAGGTCAACTTCAATTATTGATTAAATAATAAAAATTATTTTTATTTAAATTTAATTATAAAATATTTATATAAAAATATTTTTTATTTTAAATAATAAAATAAATTTTCTTATTATTTTAAATAATAAGGAAAGAAATTTTCTTAGATATATAATTGTATGTGAACACCTCTTACCTAAGCCAACTGGGCTCAAACAACCAATTTCAAAATCTTATCCATTATTTTTTTCTATGGTTTGTTTTTGACTTGGCAAAGCCCAAATTTCTTCTCTAATAGTTTTCCCAAGTCATATAAAACATGACCCATCATCAAGTGGGTGAAAATGTCGCACGTAATGCCATCTTTTACAAGCTTTTTTAGTGGACCAGATTGCTTCAATGAATGAACTTGTAAAAAGTGGTCCAAGTGGATATTATTGGATGCCACTGCATGCTTGTACCTCCGACCTACTTCAAGCTTCTCAAGAGCACAATTAAAACATTTTTGCAAAGAATACATATATTCATGCGCTGGCAATATAGGTGGGCTGCAAACTTTGACAGGTAAGCCATCAATGTTTGATGTTGTCGTGAGGGTACATGTGTCAATGTCTTAAAAGTTGTTTGGTTCTTTGACATGTTTAGGATTATTGTCGGTTTCTCAAATATAAAGTCAAATCCACAGTCAAAATAGATGCTTGCAAGGTTTTGGGGTATGAAAAGCCCTTTTATTTTTTTTAACAAAAGCAGAGTTGGCCAAATCCATTTTTAATGCAAAATTTTGGAAATATTTTTGTTATTTACATATATATGAAGACAAGCAGTGTTTTATTCTAAAAGTAGCCACTCTAATTATCCATAAATAAATAAAAAAATCGATGCACTGAAAACATGTCTAAGTAATAATAACATGTAAGTGTATGTTTTTATTCTTCACTTTTGATTTGTAAAAATAACAAAAATTATAAATTTTTCGTATAAATTTAAATCTTAATTTAATTAATTCATTTAATTATCATTATAAAATTATATTTAAATTTAAAATTTAATATTTAAAATCATTTATCTATTTTCAAATTATTATTTTCTTTATAAAAAATAAAAAGATAATATTATTCAAGTGTGATAGTGAAGTTAAAAAGACAAGTTCGTAGCAAAAGCTTAGCAAGTGACGTGTGAAGGCTTACTTATTGATTGGAATTTTTCTAATTAAAATTGTCACCTTAACGTTAAATCATGATTGTGAAGTTTCGAAACTTACGTTTGAGGATGAAAATTAAAGGATTAAAGAGATACTTTTCTTATTCTTATTGGGAAAATAAATGCGAAAGAATCCAGTGCCAAACAAATGGTGAAAGAAAATATTTCTATACACTAAAGATCAGTTATCAAATCTCCACCTAAAGTCCCATCAAATTAATGCAATAATGTGTGGATCAAATCAATCACATGATAGTAGTTGTCAACAATCTTGTTTTGAAACTAAACAAGGGAGAAGGAAAAAAAGAGAGAACTCCCTATGAGAATTAAATGCTTCAGCAAAAATAGGAAAAAAGATGCGACACTCATCCCCAAAATTTCATTTTATAGTTCAAAATCACTGACTAGAAAAAATCCCGATTTGCAATCAATGAATCCCAATTCTTCAAGTTGAAAATTAAATAAAAAAATGAAATAGGAAAGTAAGATAGAAAAAAAAAAAAATCAATGTCCATAATTTAGTACCTAAGCCAGCTTTGCTTGTTGATTCATATAATACATATATTGCTTCTCATATACATAATATATATGTATTTATATATACTAGTTTATTGCTATATGTATCTTTAAAAATTACAATTAAGAAAGCAGTGATTTTAGGTTATGATAAGAGAAACCCTCATAAAGTTTCAATAGATCAAGAGCTCTGGCTAGTCTAAGACAGAGAAAGCAGAAGTAAATGGCTAGGAGACCACCCCCAAGCAGCCTGTCCAATCTCATATTTTTCCTTGGCAAAATTACCAGGGCCCAAAGAAGGCCTGCCATTAGAAATCCTAGGGTCTCATAGAGAGAGGAGTCTCTGGGGATCTCAAATGAAGAAGGATATTCTGACCATGATGACCAAACAAAGGATACCCCTAGACCAACCAATGTGTTGAACATGGGCCCAGCATAGCAGCCAGTGATGGCAATTTGAGCCCCATCAGCCCCACCATTGATTGCCATAGCAGAATTAGATATTAAGTCACCAAGTGAGTTGCCCCATGCAAGGACAGTGAGGCCCAGAACTGAAGGACTTATCCCCAAGATATTACCAAAAGAAACCAACAAAGAAACCAGTTCCTCAGCTGTGAAATACGTCCAGGTTACACTCATAAGGAACCCTCCAATGAGCCAAGGTAATTGGCACCTCTTTGGTGGGCTAGAATTCTTGGTAGTCACAAATGCAAGGTTCCCAAACACCATCCCAACCAACCCTGCAATCATATAGGAAACCAAGCTGCTTTTGGAACCCATGTGTTTTTTACTCTGAGAATTGCAAAGTTCTGCCAACATTAATGGTGCTAATGTCACTGAAATGACTGCATATGGCTTGGACCATCTGTCCTCGTTAATAACAGGAATTGTCAATCTCCTTGGCAAGTACAAAGGTAACTCCAAGAGATTCAAAAACTTACCAAAGTAGTAAAAACTTTGGGAATCAAAGTTGAAAATCTTTGGGGTTTCTTCCTGATTTTCAAGAGTTCCTTTATCCACCATGACAGATTTTTCATCACCTGCATAGCCAAGTAAGGGAATCCCAGCGTCTCCTAAGTAATCATGGCTGTTTGATACTGAAGACACTGGCATGATGTTCATGTTCCTGTCGTTCTTCTTGTTGAAGAAATGTGATGCAGAAACAGCACAAACATACAGGAAGTAGATCGAGAGGAAAGAAAGAGCTCCCCACAAAGTGATTTCACCAATGAAAATGATGAACATGAGGCAAGAAAGTGAGAAAAGGAAGAAGAGGATGTCTCTAATGAAGCTAGGCTCATCGACCGCAATCCGATGATGGCTGATCAATATACTGATGACCCCGACAACAGCACTGGACACAAAAAAGGCACCACCTAGGACACTGTTGAGGCCAACACCTCCATTGCCAGACCTTGTGAAGGAAACAATACTGGCAAAAACATCAGAAGCACCATTGCCAAGTGAGAGCAGGGTGACTCCAGCAATGGCAGGGGAAAGTCTCAGGATTTTAGACAAGCTCTCTAAGGAAGTGCAGAAATAATTTGCGGCAGTGTCACCCAACAAATAGAACAAAACAAACAGCCATGTCAAGAGTACAAGATGGCCAAGGACTGGAAATCTGCCACAACTGCAATAAAAAATCTGGAGATAGTTTATGTAACCTTTAGGCCTGCACCCAATTTCTGACTTGACATACAAGCACCTAGACTTATAATCAGTGTAGTCATGGAGACTGGCACAGCCATCACTGTTGCTTCCATGAGAGATTAAAGAGTGGCTGGTAATGATGGGAATTCGCCCGTTATTTGATTGGCCAAGAAAATCATAAGTTATAATAATAAAGAAAAAGAGGAGGAATATAAAGAATATGTTAAGGAAAAGAAGGAATCTCTTAGGCAGTAACTGTGAAGTTCGACATGGAATTGCCATTCACAGACACACCAGAAGGTTGCAGAAATGATGTTAATGGCGTAGATATTGAGAATTAGTGATCAGGTTCATGGTTTTTGGGAGTTGATTTCTGGCTGGCAATGATGAATTTTCTTTTCGGGCTTTGTTATATGGAGGGGATATTATCCAAGAAGGCAAATATTTGTTCAAGTAATAAGACAATAACAGTGAATAATGAACAAAATTGTTTCATTTTCTCAACAAATTGTGCAAAAAATTTACCATTAACAGATGAATGAGATATATAAAATAAAAACTTCCAAGTTCCAAGTTCCAACTAAACAAAATTATACAATGACAAATTCTGGGGAAAAAAAATCTCAAATACATGTTAGGGAATAAATCACATCATTTTGCAAGGATTCGATAGAATCAATCTGTACAAAAATATAGCAATAAAGCAAAATCCAAACAGACGTTAATTAGGCTTTTGGCAATAGGTCTGGATTTTAGCTTGGTTTTTGCATGTGTTTAAGTTCTGTTTGAAAAATGAGAAAGTGAGAGAAAATATGTCTATTTTTTTTTTTTTCTGTTCATTGTTTCAGTTTCTTCAAGAGCATAACTTAGTGAAGTTCAATGAATTTTCAGTGTATTTGCTCTTAATCTGGA
The DNA here is from genome assembly GCA_038382065.1 of Adansonia grandidieri. Classification (NCBI taxonomy): domain Eukaryota; kingdom Viridiplantae; phylum Streptophyta; class Magnoliopsida; order Malvales; family Malvaceae; genus Adansonia; species Adansonia grandidieri. The sequence continues at coordinate 5,907,122 of JBBYHK010000005.1, forward strand.
AATGGCAAAGCTTTTGCTTGTTTATTGATTACAAAGTTTATAACCATTTTATGGCTTTGTACTTCTAATAGATACAAAGGCAAGGAAATTTCCCAATGCCCAAAGCTTCAAAATGAAGTAGAAAAAAAGGTGAAGAAAGCAATTGATTATCTTCAAAATTACAACATTTCAATCGATGGAAACTCGCTTAAAAACATGGCAGTTTAGTATATGTTCTTGATTGCGTTGATTCATCCGAATTTTCGGGTACGAGAGAGCCTTTGCTTGTGCCACAAATAAGGTTATCATTTTCATATTGATATCTATTGGTACATACTGGTTTTGAACATAGTGGTCCTGAAAACAATTGGTTTCGTTTTGGCTTTGATTTCGGTGTGCACAGTTAAACTAGCAGATATTAATCTCTTTCAGTCATGCTGATTGAAAATAGTTGCACCGGCAAGTAAATAATATAAGCTTATAAAAAAATTAGACCGATATTGATCTTAAATTTGATGAATTTTAGATATAATTACTTATATATTTGATTAATATTATACATAATTGATCGTAAATTTGACAATCATTAAAAAAATTTGGGCATACTATTTAAACTAATATTGATCTTGTTATATTTAACGAAGTTTTTTTAGATCATTATATATAATTGATAAATATTTGACATATGAAATTTATTTAATCTTTTTTATTTTATATTTAAAAATATTTTTCATATATATAAATTAAAAATGTTCAAAATGTAATAAATTTGAAGCGGTGCATCAAAACATACTGATATTGATATATACTAATATAAAAATAAAAATACTACATCTACCAATACCATAACTATCTTGGCTGCAAGTATTTTGCTAATAAATATGGGATCTTCGTGGGATTCATGCGACAAGTAAAAAGGATGATGTTTGTAATTAACATGGGCTAATGAAACAGAAGTTTTTTTTTTTTTTTTTTGGGGGGGGGGGGAGAGAAGTACATAGCTTAGCTTGTTCAAAAAGAAAAATAAATTCTCTATTTTGAAAATTCAATGCCTGGGTCTTTTCCGTGTGTGAGCTTCATTGCTTTTGATTTCCTTTTTCTGTTGTGCTTTTAATGCCTCTATAGCATTGAAGTACCAAGCTCCATAGGGTAAAAATAAAGCAGGAAAAGCTTCTTAAATCTCATGAGTTTGGTCTTATGAAAAGCAAGCTTCAGAACAATTAAAAAAAATTCTCTGATTTGCTGGGTTACTCGGATTTTTTATTTTTTTAAAATTATTTGTGTTTGACATATATTTAAGACATAGGCACATAAGTATAATCTTTTAAATATATAAAAAATATATATAAAAATTAAATATATCTTTATTGGACATAAACTCATATCCAATATTCATCTCGAATCTAGATTAAAATAACTAGTTGACACGATTCTTGCTATCCGTTTCATCTAAATTACTACAGTGAATAATCTTCACAACTAAATGTAGAAGCTCTACATACAATGCTAAACGGTGGTGATGTTCATAGCTAATTTTCTTTTAAAAAAATGAATAAAAAGATGAACCCAAAAATTGGAAAAAGCAAAGGAAAATTTTTTACTTTTCTTCCCCTTTTTTGGCCAAAAATTTTGCTAAAATTATTGTTGTTTAAGGCTTCAACTTTCTCTTTTTTATTTTTTATTTCATTTTGTTTGGTTTTACTTTTTCTTTCTTAATTAATCAAGTTTAAAATTTCCAAACAACTGAAATTTCATTGAATTTTATACTATAAAATATGTGTTAAGATCAAAATTTTCATTCTACTACAAGCTTATGGCTCGGTATTTTAATTTGTCATCATTCTTTAATTTTATTAAACTAGAAATACATACGCTTATTGTACGGGTAAAAAAAAGCTTTTAAAAAAATATGAATAATTTTGTTTAAAAAATAAGTAATTTATTTAGATATGTGAGTAATTAATTATTTAAAATATTCAATTTCATTGATTTTTCTAAAAAAAATTAACAAAATTTGAACCCACTTAATGTTATTTTTTTAAAAATTAATTAATTGGATTCAAAATAATCATTTGTCTTCTATCTTTCATGCTTAACAAACCTCACAATATATATATATATATATATATATATATACATATGAAGGAGAGAATTCTCTCACCTGAGGGCTTTGGCTACATCTCTCTCTTCATTGCCATCCACCGAAGTAGATTAATGAATTTTATTGGCACAAAGAGTTAGGTATCTATATGCATCTCTGTACCAAACTTTTATTTTCGACCCCTTTTCCCTCGATCTCAGTTTCAAGGCCCTTCAAAGTTCCAACTTGCCCAATTTTTCATTATTTTTTTTATAAATGAGGTAATAGTTCGAAAATAAAAAAAATATTATAAGTATTAAAATTTAAACTTTAAATTTATTGAATAGTATTATAATTAATTAAATCAATTGAATTAAACTTTAAATTCAACTTTTCCTTTCCCAGTTTCCATCACTGTTGTCATGATTAGGTAGCCGCTGGAATCGTAAAGTTTTGCGAGATTAGTTTAGCTACAAAGGTAGAAATATGTATCAAAATAAAACGGCCAAAATCGAAGATTAATACAACGACAGATCGGGTGAAAAGCCTATAGTTTTGAATTAATGCAACTTGAAGTTAAGACTTGCAGAAACACTGAGTTGTGAAAAACTTCACAACTGCCAACCGGCGTGTATTGTTGAGCCAATGCCACGATATCCATGCAAAACTAGCAGGTCAAGCTCAAAACTAGAGAAGCAGGACAAGAAGCTCCGAATCTCGATAGACAAAAAGCTAGAAAAGAATCGTAGTATAAATATGTTTTAACACAACTGTCTTGACTCTTAAACGTAATCTATAGGGTTAGTGAGTGTTATAATATTTACGGTTATTTTATTAAAGTGAACATGAACGCCGGCAAAGAAGTTTGCATCTACCAAATGCTGAGAGCATTACGGGCAACTTGTC
>JBBYHK010000005.1:5910186-5921461 GCA_038382065.1 Adansonia grandidieri
TTTTATTAAAGTGAACATGAACGCCGGCAAAGAAGTTTGCATCTACCAAATGCTGAGAGCATTACGGGCAACTTGTCGAGGATAAGACTATGCATAAGTCGGTTCAAATTGATTTAACTAATTTAATTGATAAAATTTAGTTAATTCAGTTTGATTGAATAGATTTGATGGTTATATTATTTATTTAATTAATTTGATCGGTTATCGATTAATAAAATTATTAACTAAACTGATCAAATTAATCAAATTTTTAATATTTAATATTTAATCTTTATATATTTATATATATTAATAGCCTAATTAAACCCATAACCAAAACAAAATACAATCTACTAGCCCAAGACCTAATAAACTGATTTAATCAAACTAACTGACTGAACCGATTGAAATTTGATCGGTTCGGTTAGCTCAGTAATGATAAAAAAAGTTGATCAGTTCTAACCAAAACAAAATAAACCCAGTAATTAAACCCATAACCAAAACAAAATACAATCTACTAGCCCAAGACCTAATAAACTGATTTAATCAAACTAACTGACTGAACCGATTGAAATTTGATCGGTTCGGTTAGCTCAGTAATGATAAAAAAAGTTGATCAGTTCAGTTGGTTCTTTCAGCAAAATCAATTAATTTGATTTAAGATTTTTTTGATTGAATCAATCGATCCAACTGAATGCGCAGTCCTAACCAAAGGCCTTTTTTAAGCTAGACTAAGTGGGCTATGTAACCTACTAGTAGACCTAGGCAAGGGCTGCCCAGCTCAACTCAATGGAGCTTGAGCTTAAGACTCAATTTTTTTGTTTTTGACTAGTTTAGCCTAATATGAAAAAGTAAACTTAAATTATAATATATTTTTATTTAAATTTAATTATAAAAAAAATATTAATAAAAATATTTTAATAAAATAAATAATAATTTAAATTTAAATAAATCAATTAAATCAAATTTAATTTTAAATTTTAAATTTATAATTTTTTTGAATTACGACTCAATCATATTTGTACCCAAATCATTCTGTTAGCGCTGCCCATGGCAGTTACCAAGCGTCATCATTTGCCGTTATATTTTTGTGACCCTCTCTCGCTAGTTGCAGCAATGCAGCACCAGATTAAAAATGTTTTAGATTGTGGAACAGTAAAAAAAATTGGTACCAGAGTCAGTGGCCGAATTCTACCATAAATGCATGATTAAAAGAAAATTATGTCACAATGGCCGACAAAATCACCGATCATTAGACCCCGTGAGAAATCCAAATGAAAAGAATGGCAAGTGTAATGGAAGCCATGTTACTTGATTTGAAGTGAGTATTGAATATTAATAAATATCAAATATAAATATATTTAAATTTTAAAATTTTTTATATATTTAAAAAATTATATTTTATATTTAAATTTGAAAATATATTTAATAAAAATATCAAATAGAGATATTTTTTAAAAAATTAAAAGGCCTGTAATAAAGTAAAAAAAGTAGAGCAATTCCAATGAATTCAAATCTGTATTCTTTTTAGATAATTGCCTAAATGATTCCACCTTAAGTTGAAAATAATTCTGAAAATCCCAAAATATGTAATGAAATACAAAAATCTCATTATCACAAACAAATCTTTTCAAATTTCAACCCTCCACCAAATTATAATTAAAACTTCTAAAGCTTAAAATTTGTAAAGACCTCTCCTTCCCAACATCGAGCCACATATAATGCAAACCTTAGGTTGAAACCATAACCTAAAACCCGATTGGATGAAATTAGATCCCTAAGATCATCTCAAAAATCAAGTAAAGAGAACTTGATTGTAATCAAACTTGCTGATTAGAACCAAAGTTATAAGGATCTTGATCGCCACAAGTTATCTTGATAAAATCAAGTTGAGTTCTTGTTTAAAGAACAAAGAAGAAGTTTTCACAAAATGAAAAAACTCTCTAAGATATTTTTTTATTCCCATTTGCTGAATTATATAAATGAGACAGCCTTATATAGGCCTAAAATCTATAAAGTCCTAACTAAACAAGGACAATCTTAATCAATAAGGAAAAGTCTATTCCTTATCCTAATCTAATTGGAACTTAACTAAATAACATAAAATCTTAAATATAATCCTAATCAATAAAGATAAAGTTTACTCATTATCATAATCTTATTATGAATTATCTAAACAAATTAAAATTGAAAAGTCAAATTCTTATTAAAAAAATCAGAAATCAAAAATCCTAAACTATAAGCCCATGAACATATGCAAATTGGGCTTCATTCATCTTGGACATGCAAATTGGGCTCCAAGCTTTATTCTTCACCTTTTTCAGCCTCAACACAATGTTGAAAAGTGATCAATCTTGGCAATGCATCTTATTCATCTTAAGCAACCTCTTTTGCTTGTTTTTCCATGATTAATCCTTGCAAAGCTTGCTTCATGCATTTAGTCTTTGCCCTAGTCATTGTACCTCTAATTCCTCGTAAAGGATCAAAAGAGTGGTTGGAAATAGGTTTTCGTGTAAGTTGATCTCCATCATTCCTTCCCTCTTTGAAAGGATTCATCCTCGAATCACTTACATCATACAAAGATAAATCAGCAACATTAAAGGTAACACTCACACTACTGTAGCAGTTTACCAAATCTAGCTTAGGCATTGTCATTGATCTTTTCTAACACTTGAAAAGGTCTATGTCCTCTAGGTTGCAACTTAGATTTCCTTTGAGCGAGAAACCTTTCCTTACACAAATGAGCCCAAACCCAATCTCTAGGTTTCAAAACAACCTTAATATGTCCCTTATTGGCTTGCCTTGCATATTGCTCATTCTTCTTGTCTAGTTAGCTCGAACCTTGGTATGCAAATTCCTAACAAAATCAGCCTTATTCTTGCCATCCAAATTAGCATGTTCATTATAGGCAAAGGTAAAATATCCAAAGGAGTTAAAGGATTAAAGCCACACGAAACTTCAAAAAGAAAATAAAAAATAGTAGAATAAATAGTCCTATTGTATGCAAACTCAATATGAGGCAAATATCTCTCCCATTTTTTAAGTTCTTTTGAATTACAGCACATAGCAAAGTAGTAAGTGTCCTATTAAGTACTTCAGTTTGTCCATCTGTTTGAGGATGTGCAACAGTAGAAAACAAAAGTTTAGTTCCTAACTTATTCCACAAAGTACAAAAATGACTTAAGAACCTAACATCCCTATCACTTACTATTGTTCTAGGTAATCCATGCAAACATACTATTCCTTTAAAGAACAAATCAGCAATATGTGTTGCATTATTGCTTTTTGAACATGCAATAAAATGTGCCATCTTACTAAACCTGTCAATAACAAAAATATTATCCTTACCATTTTGAGACCTGGGCAACCTTAATACCAAATCCATAAAGATATCCATTCAAGGTTGATTTGGCACAGAAAAGTGTAAATAAACCATGTGGTATTACTTTAGATTTTGCTTGTTTACATTTTATACACTTATCACAAACAACACATCATGTTTCATGCTAGGCTAATAAAAATGTTCATGTAATATATTTAAATTCTTTTGCACACCAAAATGCCCCATCAGACTGCCTCTATGAGTCTTTCTAATTAGCATTCCACGCAAAAATCATATAGGCACACAAAATTTATCTTTCTTAGACAAGAACCCATCATGCCTATAATACTCACCATATGCACACTTAAAACATGCATTCCATACTTGGCTAAAATCAACATCATTAATATACAAATCTTTAATAAACTCAAAACTAAGTAATTTAGTTTGCATTAAGTAAGCAATGCATTCCTTCTAGACAATGCATCAGCTATAATATTTTCTTTTTCATTTTTGTACTTAATCACATAAGGAAACGTCTCAATAAACTCTAACCATTTGGCGTGCCTCTTATTATGCTTTCCTTAGGATTTCAAATACCTCAGGCTCTCATGATTAGAATGCATTATGAATTCCTTTAGCGATAAATAATGCTACCATGTTTGTAGAGTTCTCATCAATGCATACAGCTCCTTTTCATAAGTAGGATAGTTTAATGCTGCCCCATAAGCTTTTCACTAAAATACACAATTGGTGTGAAATCTTACATCAAAATAGCTCTTATTCTAATTCCATATCTATCACATTCTACCTAAAAAACTTTATCAAAATTAGGCAAATATAGTAAATGTGCATTAATCAACATATTTTCAAAGTATTAAAAACTTTCTCATGCACATCATCCTACTTGAACAACATTCTTTTTAACAAGTTCATTTAAAGGTGCTGCAATAGAACTAAAATCTTTCACAAACCTTTTATAAAAGCTTGCTAACCGATGAAAACTCCGTACCCCATTTGCATTCCTAGGTGTTGGCCAGTCTCTAATTCCCTTAAACTTATCTTCACCTACACTTATTCAATAGGAAATCATAACAAAACGAAGAAAAATAATGGATTCTAGGCAAAGCGTGCATTTCTTAAGATTAGCATACAATTTATGCTCTTTTAAAGTACTAAAAATAGTATCCAAATACTTAGCGTGATCATCCAAATTTTTATTGTATACTAAAATATCATTAAAGTAAACTGCAATAAATTTTCTAATGAAAGAATGCAAAACATGATTCATCAATCTCATAAAAGGTGCTTGATGCATTAGTTAAACCAAACAGCATCACTAACCACTTATATAAATCATATTTTATCCTAAAAGTAGTTTTCCATTCATCATGATGATAGCCATTATTTAAATCAATTTTTGAAAACACATACAAACCATGCAATTCATCAAACATATCATCTAACCTAGGAATATAATGTCTATACTTTACAGTGATTTTATTGATGGCTTCTGAATCAACAGGCATGCACCATGTTCCATCTTTCTTTGCCACCAAAATCATAGGAATTGAATATGGGTTAAAACTCTCTCTTATGAATCCTTTTTGCAGTAATTCATCCACTTGCCTTTGAATCTCTTTTGTCTCCTCAGAATTTGCTTTATATGCTGGTCTATTAGGGATTGATGAATCAGGAATGAAGTTTATTTGATGCTCAATACCTCTCAAAGGAGGTAATCGATATAGTATTTCCTCAAAAAAAATCTGCAAATTCTTAAAACAAAGAAACAACCACAATAGGCAAAGAAAGGTTAAGATCATTAATTGAGAAATAAACATCCTTGCACAAAAGTACAAGTAATTTCTGCCTTGCTAGTGTAGCACTCTTAATCTCATTTTTTTTTTTTGCAAAAGTACTAACTCTCTTATTTTCTCTTTTTTTTGCTCTCCACATTTTGAATTCTTTCTTCATTGCACACTCCTATGCTTTTTTTACTTGCGCACATTCACTTTTCATATCACTATTTTGTTTTTCTTGTGTGCTTATTTTCTGTTATTTCATTTTGCACTCTTTAGCTATCATAATCTAGTCCTCATATGCCTCTAATGGTTTGAGAGGTGCTAATATACAATAATAACTCAGTTATTCATTATAAAGATATATCTATTCTCACACCTATCATAAGTAACCTTTCTATCGAACTACCATGGACACCCCAAGAGTAGATAACCAGCATGCATTAATACCACATCACAAAGAACCTCATTCTTGCAGTTGCCAATAGAGAATGTAACTAACACTTTCTTTGTCACCTTAACTTCTTTGCAATCATTCAACCATTGCAACTTATATGGTCTTGGATGTTTTATTGTAGGCAGATTTAGCTTTTCAACCATCAGGGTACTAGCAACATTAGTGCAACTACCAATATCAATAATCATGCTACATACCTTGTTATTCACATAGCACCTAGTATGAAAGATGTGCTCACATTGTACCTCATCACCATCTTTCTTAGGCTGTATGCTAAGAGCACACCCAATAATGAGCATATCTCCATGCACGGGTTCTTCAATTTCAACACCACTACAATCCTCTAATGGTGGCATTTCATAATCATTTGAACTTACACTCTTTATGTCACCATTATCCATAACAGTCATAGTACTTTTTTTTGGACATTGAAAAGCAATATGCCCAAATCCTGGACACTTGAAACACTTAACATCACGTGATTTAGAATATGATTTAGTTTTCAGTTTTACCTTTAGAAACAGCAACCAAATCTTTTGCCTTTACATCTTCGTTAGGTTTGAAGCAGCATTATTGTTCTTCCAATTTAACTTCCATAAAAAGCTAGAAGCTAAACCATATTTGGTAATGCCCTCAGACTTTAATTACCTTTCCGCCTTGATAGCTTTATACAACAATTCATCTGTCTCTACATAATGATGCAATTCCATCATATCAGCTATCTCTTTATTTAAACCACCAATGAATCTAGCCATAGTTATCTCACGATCCTCCTCTATATTAGTGCTAATGATGGCTATCTTCATCTCTTTGTAGCCATCCTCTATATTCATGGATCTTTGAGTTTGCCCTTGCAACTTTCTATACAAGTCCATATAGTAATGGCTAGGTATGAACCTCTTTCTCATCATTACCTTCATCTCTTCCTATGACCAAATAGGTCTCTTACCATTCTATGCCTATTAATCACAAATTGATCCCACCAAATAGTAGCATAATCCATGAACTAAACTGTTGCTAGTTTAACCTTCTTCTTCTTAGAGTAATTATAAAAACCAAAAATTGATCTACCTTCTTCTCCCACTCCAAGTATAATTTAGAGTCATTTTTCCTTGAAAGGTGAGGATTTTTATCTTAATACTACTTAAATTGCTATCTCATTTTGAAATAGCCTTTTACCTTTCCTAGAGTTACTCTTATCATAATAAGAATCTTCCTCTACATCTTTCTCACTAATGTGTTTTCTAGAGGATTTAAGATTGGATGGGGACTCTAAATTATCCAACCTCATGTTTTAAAGCTTAAATTAGTCTGGGACAACCTTCATAAACAATTTGATATCGATTTCAGCATTATCTCCTCCACTACTAATGTTTTAAACCTACAACAATTTGTTGGGAATGAAATAGATTGGTTTTCCTCACACTCCCTTACGTGTTAACACTCAAGATTAGTTACTTAATCACTTGTGTTTTACTCAATTTGGCTTTTTTCGATGATATTCTCACTTCTCTTGCCTTTTACCACTAAACTTCCCTCTATAAGACCTTTAAAAAGAACTTTATCAATGATCATACCAAAATAGCAAGCAATAATGAAGTTATTATAATTTTGATGAATAAGATAAATAACAAAAATCAAGGAAGTGAAATCAAGAAGATATAAAGGGAAACAAATTCTTTTTTTTTAAGTTATAACAAGAAAAAAGGCTAGAACATAAGAATAATTTTTTTTTCTTTTTTTAATAGATGATGAATAGCACTAAATATAATAAAATACGATGAAATAATAGGATTAAAAGATATATTACACCTGACTTTCAAGAACTAAAGCTCTGATCTAAATAATGCAAAACCTTAGGTTGAAAACACAACCTAAAACCCGAGTTGATGGAATTAGACCCCTAGAATCGTCTTAAAAATCAAGCAAAGAGAACTTGACCTTAATCAAACCTATTGATTAGAACCAAGTTATGAGAATCTTGATTGCCACAAGTTACCTTGATAAGATCAATTTAAGTTCTTGTTTAAAGAACAAAGAAGAAGTTCTCATAAAATGGAGAAACTCTCAAGATATTATTCCCATATACTAAATTATATGAATGAGACAACCTTATATAGGCTTAAAATCTGTAGAGTCCTAACTAAACAAAGACAATCCTAATCAATAAGGAAAAGTCTATGTCTTATTCTAATCTGATTAGGACTTATCTAAATAACTTAAAATTCCTAAAAATAATTCGAATTAATAAAGATAAAATCTACTCCTTATCATAATCTGATTAGAAATTATCTAAATAAATTAAAATTAAAAAATCAAATTCTTATTAAAAAAATAAAAAATCTGAAATCTTAAACTATAAGCCCATGAATACATGTAAATTGAGCTCTATTCATCTTGGACGTGCGAATTGGGTTTCAAGCTTTTTTCTTTACCTATTTTCAGATTTAACACAATGTAAAAAAATTATTAATCTTGGCAATGCATCTAATTCATCTTGAGTAGTCTTTTTTACTTGCATTTTCATAATTAATTCTTGCAAAGCTTGCTTCATGCATTTAGTCTTTGCTCTAGTCGTTGAACCTCCAATTCTTTGCAAAGGATAAAAAAAATTATTAGAAATAAGTGTTCATGCAAATTTATATATATATATATATATATAACCAAAAGTACAAGCCTCCTTTAGCAGTGCTGAAACAAATAGTTAATTTTGATGTCACTGAATCAATGGTAAGATAAAATTTTGAGGTATATTTCTTATATTGATCAGCTAAAAAAATATATTTAAATTATATTTATATCCACTATGTTGTATATTTTTAACTCATTTTGGTATCTTTTAAATACATAATAAATTTTAAGTTAGATTAATATATATTAAATAAATATATAATAAAATCTATTTATTATATAATAAATATAAAAATTTTATTGTTACATGAATTGATTAAAAATATATAGTTCATGAATAATATAAAATAAATATAAACGTATTATTTGATATGTTTTTATTAATTTAATAAAATTATTATTTAACATACTGATAATTTTAATAATTTTTTATGCATTATTTTTATAACCATCAAATAAATTAAAATTTTTATTATATATATTAACCTAATGTCCTTAATTATCATTTTTTAATCATAATTCACTTTACCGTCATTGTTACGATTGAATCTAAACATATATCCCACTATTGATTTTGATCTTACAGCTACAGTATCGAATTTTATTGCTATAACCGTAACAAAATATCTAAAATTTATTAGATTATATTTTAGATTAATTTTTAAAAATATCAATCAAACTTAATCCAACTTAACCTAATACATGAAGTGAAGACCTCTAAATATTGATCAAAGATTTAAATAATAATCATAATACGATATTATGGTCATTATTTTATAATTTTAACTCCGCGGTTGCTGTTCACCGTGGATAACACTCGTACAAATTACAACGACATAAAAAATACATAGATGGGAATACCAGGACTTTCAACATGCAAATATGGAATAATATCCTTCACAAACTAAAGCTAAAAGAGGCAACCATGATCATGCAGAAGCATCCTTTGAAGTTTTGCAGGGTAGTTTAAATGTGAAACCTGAATTATCCAATTTCTCTTGAATAAGCTTCTCCATACGTTCTACCATGGAAGCGGTGAGATAATTGCTCCAGTCTCCTACTTTGGCTTTCCTAAATAAGGTTTTGTGTGGAATCCCAGAAACGTGTATGCCATTCTTGTTGACATCTAATTCTTTCAAGTTCTCAAAGCTACACATTTTTGCTATTTCTTCAACTACTCCTTGTTTGTCTTCCTCTTCTGAGAAAGGAACCCCCAAGAACATGGCCAAAAATTTCAGACGAGAACCAATGTCTTCCTTAAGCTCTTCATATTGTAAAAACAATATTTTGTTGGGATTTTCTTGGCTTGCCTTCCAGTACCCCAATACATGATCAAAATACGATCCAAACTCATAGATTCCATTGCAGAACTTCTCAAAAGCTCCATCTAGTGATAATGGCTCAAAGTTTTCGGGTCGAAGCTTGTCAGTGAAAAGCCAAAGAGAGATGAACATATCCATGGGGTTTCTACATATGTAGACAATCTTACAGTTGGAATCTTTAATGGAAGGTGGCAAAGAAGCATAGGGAATATGGGTGGACAAAAGTCTTGGTTGATAAAGACAGCCATTTTCAAGATCTGGAGAAGGGTTTTTCAAGTAAAGATCATACTCAAAGAAACGAACAAGTTGGTGAGGGCCAAAGCTGAACAAGGGATTTTCTTCTCTTGCAAATCGATGGCGGTTCACAACCGAGGAAGTTAAGGCCTTAAGCCAAGTAGTGCCACATTTTGGGAAAGTCATGACTATGATATCAGTGTCAAGTGCTTGAAAGTGTTTCTGGAAAGAAATCACGGCTTTTAACACTTGAAATGGGCACCAAAATCCTTGGTAGAAAAAAAGATCTCCCATCCAACCTCTTTCTTTAGGGAGGGTTTGGAGCAGTTGTTCGAATTCGTTATCATCATCTTGGCGTTTTGAAGCACTATTGGCTTCGCAGATTTCTGTTGAATCCATAATGAAACCAATAGCCAATGGAGGAGGAAGGGATAAAGAATAACACTCAAAACTAGTTTTAACTAGTAAAAATTTATAGGAAGTTCGGGGGGAGAAATAAAGGGATTGTAAAGAAGGCATTTAAATAAGGAATGAAGAGACCGTTAATTTAAACCAAGACCTCACATACCATTTAATGACTACAAACTCAATATAATAATTAAATAAAAATATATGTTTTAAAATTTAGAAAATATATTACTCTCTTAATTTCATAACCTTAAAAAATTTATTAACAATAACATATTAATTAAATTAATACTCGATCAACTTAAAAATTACTACTTAGATAAGCTTATTAGAAACTAAATTCTGGAAAAAAAATTATGCAAGATTCTAACGTACAACTTGGTTTCGTCGACAAGTGAATTTGGTGTTATTGCCCTTCAAATGTTGAGACTTTTATCCTTCCTGTATACAAATTAATACAATTTTTTTAATTAAATACTTTCTTAATTAAATTTTTTTTATTTTTTATTTATCTTATTATTAAAAAAAAAAAAAAAAGGTAATGGTCCACCATGCTGAAATGGGAACACTAGGGGAAAATGAAAGAAAAAGAATGAGTTATCAGTCGGGACTCAGGATAAGCCGAAGAAATGCAAAAAATGGTAGTCGACAAGTAGTTGAATGGTGGGGGCCGAGGCCACGCGATGCGCCAGTTTTGCAAATTGATGGGCCCCGTCTGACAAGAAATCGTGCCTTTTAATGCAAGGAAAGGCAGACTAATTAATAACATATTATGATAATATGAAATATCATATAAATATAATTTAATTGAATAGAATATAAGTTATAAAAATTTTTAGTTTGATTTAAAATTTTAAAATATAGTTTAAGTTCAATGGAATTTTATTTTTAAAATTTAAATTTAATTCAAAATAAAAAATTAAACTATTTAAGCTCATTTGATTATATTTATTTACCTAAAAAATGAGACAGTCACATGTAGGCTTTTTTATTCAAATAATATAATTTTTTTATTTACGAAAATAAGCCAAAATTAGATTATTTATCGAAATAGGTCAATTTTTTAATTTAATTGAGAAATCGCCATATCACATGGCGATTTCCCAACTGTATGTTGAGAAAT